>PVKE010021246.1:0-26713 GCA_004027555.1 Craseonycteris thonglongyai | reverse complement strand
ATCAGTGACAACCTAATTATTTCAAGTTTTGATGCTTCAGGAGCAATCTCTACAGCCTTGGGAACATAACTTCTTTTCCTGGGGCTGAGTATTGCCATCTGCAGCTTTTGGACTCTGTTACACAGACACTTTCTAATATACCTTACTTCTGTAGAACTAATATATATTTTCAAGATAAAATTATTCTAATGTTGTTCTGCATTCCTAAAAACCTATTCCAATGACGGTGTTTATTTCTTGAAAACCCTTTAATTTCTATCTTTATGTAATGCTTGACCCATTAAGTTACATACTCAGGTGTAGTGCTTTTGTTTTAATAATACATATTATATTCACTGCCATTAGAATTCATATAACATTATTATATAATACTTTTCTTATTTTTGAGATACACTAAATAATCAATAGTTTTCTTACTGAAAAAATATTTTCTCATCATTTTACAATTATTGAGTTGGCAGAAAAATAAAACAGGCTTAAATGATGAGAGTTATATTTAATCTATAAAATCCAAGGAAGAGAATAATAATCTCCAAGAAGTTTCTACTTAAAGAGCTTTACAAAGCAATGCTTAACTTTTTTGAAAAACCATATTAAGCTACCGATTCTCAAGACTGGCTTATCAAATATCTCTGTAGGGAAAGGCAAATGTGAACTTTTAAAATAAACATTATTTTGCCCTATTGTTTAACTTTAGTCCATAGTCTTTCAACAAATATATATTGAGCACCTAATCTATAGCAGGCACTTTGCAGTCATAATATACAAACATATTTTGAAATCTCAAATAACACTAAATGATACTGGGAGATATCTGATTGTCAATAAGAAGCAAGTGTTACACAATTTTAAGAAATAGTGATTAACAAGTGACCACCTGGAAAGAGATGTCTCTCTAGGCTCTGGAGAATTCCCCAGAGAGAGAAGGGTGAGATATCATTTTCCTATATTAAGATTGAGACATTTGAACAAAACTACAAAAAGTACTAACTGGATATTAGCTATTAATTACTCATTTTGTTTTTGACCAATAAATATTTTTGAAGTTTTGTTTTCTTTGTATAATAAAAAATGCCTTTGAAAGCAGGCACAATATGGTTCTAGGTACCTGTTCCAAGAAACATGACATCATACTGGCCATCTTCTGCGACAACATGATCCACTACAATCTGTGTGAGTTTGTAATCCACATTGATCCGTTTGAATGTTGGTCCTCCTGCAACTGGATATACTGATTTATACATCACAGGATGCCGCTTGATGAAACTAATGACATCATCTGGAAAATCTCGTGTTGATTTGATCAGTGGGTCATAGGTTTTACTTGGACACTGAAAAGAAACAAGGGGAGTATTGTTCATGCAGTTCAAAAATTTACACTTACTTACAATAAAGTTGTTAAGGCTTATCATTGATAATATTAAACGAATGGTCAATAGGATCACTATGCGACCACATGTACTTGTAAATAAGTGCAGTTTACTTCAAATAAATCCAGTGGTCAATCTCACTAATATTCTAAATTATATCTATTTATCTCTATTTTCTAAAAGCTCCACAGTAATCTCTGTTTATAAAAATTATTGTTTATTATAGAGATTTATAAAGTTTGAGCTGAAATAATTATGAAGAAAGTAATCTATAAACATGGGAATACATGAGAAACTATTATTTTCAATTTCTTTTAAGATTCTAGTTTTAAATTAAAGCCATAATTATAACTGATGTGAAAATTATATTGTAAACAGTTTAACAGTTCCTCCTGTCAAGGATCTGTGAAACTTGGTCACTTCTGTCTAAAATTGTCTTTTGTGGGCCTTTTGGTGTCCTCTAATTCAATAGTTAGCATGCCCTGCCCCCTGGTGGAAAAAGTAAAATATTTGTACTGGTGTAAATTAATGTATTTGATGTCTTTATCCAACGAATGAATAGTTACTTGATAATGATTATTTTTTAGTACGTATCTTCACTACAAAAGCCTAAATCTGTTTTATGATTTCAATATATTATAATTTAGAAAGTTATAGCAGAATAAGATTCTGTTACACCTTTGAATTTTTATTGGCCTAATTCTTTTGGAATAGAAAACTTTGGCTGTACAATGCAGGCATAGAAAGAAAATGAGTGACACTGAGAAATATCTGTAAGAAACTGCTGCTTTTTCCATATTTTCATTTTTAGACAAGTTGGAAATAACTTCCATTGAACTGAACCAGAAAGAGGGTCATTCTCAGGGAACTAAAGATACTAGGGTATTTTTAAAAGTCACAATATATGACCTTGACCCAATTTTATACCAATAAAAGCATAATGACACACTAATTTAGAAGAAATGTCAATAAAAAGGGGGGTACAAAATATCTGTTAATGATTTTCTAAATTAATGACAATATTTTTTGTTTTTCACAAGAATCTTGGATGCCTGGTCTTAAGAAACTGAGCTTTTCTTGATATTTACTTATTTGTTCTAGGTCTGCACTAAAGAGGCCCAAGAACATTAGACATTTTGCTATTTAGTATATTCCTAACTGAAGATTGGGATGAAGATCTAAGTCTGTGTCTTCAGTCATTGTTTCCAGCACTTAACCTTCAGTCAAGTGGAATCTGTCAACTCTATAATAGAACAAACCCTATATTAAAAAGATTAAGCTGTGACTTAAAATGGATATGGAGCTCAAATGATTCAAAGCCTTTGCCCAATTACAGGCTGCATGTTTGAGGCTCAGTCAAAGGCAATTCATAGTGGGCTTATGGCATATAGTGCCTGTGGTACAATCTGGTTGGACTATCAATAAAATCAAAGCAAAAGCAGGATTTGGTCCACATTACATTTCTTAAACAGCCCTCCAACTTAAGAAAAAAATCTCTTTTGACTTTGCAGCTGCAGATACGCAGTAGCCAAAATTTCAAAAGAAATATCATGACATTCAAACCCCAGTTTTTGGTACCAAATTTTCAATTAATTCAAAATTTTAATGTGAGAACGTATAGATGAATGAAGATATCAACACTTAGCAAAGGAACAAGTATAACAATTTTCCTCATTGCTCACTGACAAAGTAGCTTTAAGTAAAATAAAATCTAAGAAAAAAAGGGGAGAAGGAAAACCTGGTTTCTATTGACTATTATAAAATAATCTTTAAATATGTCTGTTTCTTATGGCAGTTTTCCTCATGGCACACTGCCCATGTTTGCATAAGATCTTTTCCCCCTAGGATTCTGTGCATGACCTCTCAGGCCTGTGTCTCCACTATGCTTGCACAAATGAAAGTGATTTGGTAGAATTACTTCCTGAGGCTTAAGATAGTACAGTTTAAATCAAATATTGTTACTGTAGTACATAAAACACCAGAGGAATTTTCCTTTGATATCATATAGCTGTGTAGCACATAGCTCTAAAAATAACTTGAGATGCCAAGCAATGTACGCATGTTAGAGTAAAATAGGAAAGAAAAATTCCATAAAGGAAAAAGAGAGAATGTGGGGAACTGTTACATCTAAAGCAAATGATGTTTAATTATTCTCCTTCAAAAAATTCTAGAAAATTTTTCTATTAAAGTTATATATCCCAGTTATCTAGTAAATTTTTCTCTATCTATATTTTTAATTTCTACAAATTAACATGGTCTGTGTGAATATACTATAGAGAGCCATTTATTTCTCCCTCCAGCTTTGAAACATTTGCCTAACTTCCACTAATATAGCTCTTTTGACTGTTGGAAATAAATCAAGGAGCTTATCTGTGTCTCCACCTACTGCTCTGAAAAGCTCTTTAAACAGTCCAAAATTTGAGGGGGGAAAAAAGCAAGTATCAAAAATTTTAAATGTCATTATGTTGCTGGAAATAATACCAGCACAAAGGTAGAAGAGAAAGGATACCTGCTTAGACAAATCCTGAGATAAAAGGGTGAACCCAATAGCAACAAGCCCTGGTTCAGGGCCTATCTCCCATAGCTGGCAGCCACAGCTAGGTGTGATCATGTTATGCTTGGCAAACCGGCATGTCTATATGTGTCCTTTAGGAGTGTGGTGGGAAGCAATAGATAAGAGGAGAAAAATGGTTTTTATCCAATGAGAGAACTTTGCCCCTTGGCCAGGTACCAGACAGCTGTTAAAAGTTTTCTCCCCATCTGCCTCAGGCTATTCTCTGCAGGTTGCAGTTTCCTTTTAAACAAATCAGAGAAATGACTAACAGGGAAGAACTGGCATAAAAAAAATACTGAGCCAGGCTTCATTTTCAGCAAACTGGGGAAAAATGAATTAAATATGCAAAGAAAGTCTGATTTTTATTTATAAAGTAAAAAAAAACAAACCCAAGTTTAATAAATACCATCCTATCCTCCTACTTATTCATCTAAGAGTCCGTTTATAACAACTGTTGACAAGGAAAGAGCCTGTATTCAATATCAGAGATAGAAAAGCCAGGGGTACAAATACAGAAGTAAATTTGTCTCTTTTTGAAAGTATTCCTTTCTCTTAGAAGAATTTCTCTGCCAGAAAAAAAGAAAACGTTGAACATAATAAGTAGCCTGGGATTTGGAGAACCTCATTTAAAAAATGAACGTTAGCCCTATGGAAAAGGAAACTAAAGGCCACTTGAAAATATTGATTTATGTTAGAAATTAGATGCCTCTCATCTTTTGGGGAAACACAACCTATATACAATGAAAGGGAAATAAAAGTGATGTTCTCTTATATACCCTCTTCTGTGTAATAAATTTTAGGAACTTGGAATCAGGGGTCTCAGAATCTAGTCCTGCCTCTGCTTCTCTCTTCTAGAATCAAAAACCTAAAAGGAACAGAATTAACAATAAGCTCAGTAGTTTAGAGAAGCAGTGACAAAGTAATAATTTGTTATCCTATAAGTGGAAGTCCATGCAGTGAATAAGTGTTGAGGAGAAAATAAAACAGTGAGCCAATGTTATATAAAATGAGATTTCCCTAAAGTTTTTCATAGATTTTAAGTTAATTAGGAAAGGCTTTCTTAAAACAAAACAAAACAAACAACTACAACAAAATATTAGTCTTCTTCAGTTGCATAAATGGGAAGATAGCATGAGACACTCACTCTAAGGGAATTCTTCCATTATTTTTCAGTCCTCTTTAGGAAGACTATCAGTTTAACACTCTACAAATCAAAAGGAAGTTTAGGATATTATTATTAAATTACATATTTCACTTTAGTCAGGCATTCTATGTTTGTCAGTCAACCTTAAAACACTTCTTATCTACAATATAGTCTAGACCAAGTTTGTCCAGAACAGCCTACAATGTGGCCCAACACAAACTCGCAAACTTTACCAAAACATTGAGATTTTTTGTTTTCTTGTGATCCTCCTCCTAGATCACCAGCTATTGCCAGTGTCAGTATACTCTATGTGTGGCCCAAGAAAACCCCTCCTCTTCCAATTCGGCCCAGGGAAGCAAAAGGTTGGACACTCCTGATCTAGACACATCTTATGTAACAGGGACAGCCTAGGTTACAACCCAGTTCTAATCTAGGAAATTAAAGAAGACATAAAATTCTGAGAATCATTAGCTAGCTATATGCTGAACATTTTCCTTGAGACAAAAATGGGATACTGTGACAAAAATAGGACAAGTTTATATAATATTCTGTATTTATGAAAAAGTAAGACAATAAAAGTTTTATTGCATGTTGAGATAACAATTATTCTTCAGTGACAGAACTCATACAAAAATTTAGGTAGACATGGAGGAGGACTGTATTTTACCATGGTTTTTCTATGAATATTTCTCCAACAAAGTAATCTTGCACAGAAAATTTCAGTCTTTGAACACTTTATCATACAACTTCTCACACTCATTGAAACAATTTTGTTTTACAACTAATATAGCCCTCATTGTATCAACACTTAATCTAGATTTCTAACAGACATAAAAACCAACCCAACTCACTACAAAAGGACATGGAAAGGGGCACAAATGAAGAACACTAATTTATTGCATATAAAACACACAAAAAACAAACATTCTTAAATAATATATATGGCGATAAAAAAGACATATAAAACACCACACAAGCTGTAAAAAATCTGTGTGGCATATCACTCTGAATACTCTAATGCACACTGCAGTAGCCAGACTGCAAAAACCATAAACATACATCGAAACGACAAAAAATAGAACCAACTCCCTGACTGCTATTACAAGCTGGTATACGAGTATGCTAATGTATCACTGGAGAGTTCCACTATAATTAAAAAAAGAAATAGTTAAGAGCGAGTTTCCCATGTGGGAGGCCCCTGCCTCTCAGGAACATGCCTCCCAAGCAGGAGGCTCCCAGCCAAATTCCAGCCCTGTGCAGCCCTGCACCTACCCATGTGGAATGAAACTATGTCAAAAACAAATGACATACAACTATGAGAATTGCTCTGGGCCCTCCCTCTTCTCTCTGTAAAAACAATAAAATAAATCTTAAAAAAAAAAAAAATGTAACAGCTTGTTGAACCGAAATATGAGTCTGAAAAGTCTGAATCAAACTGAATGTAGGACAGAAAGAGTCCCGATGGGCAGAATGATGGTACCAATAACAGTAAGACTCACAGTCACTGCATCTCACACTCTTAACCTGATGGAAGAAAACAGTCAGTAGTTCATGTGCATCAAATTAACACGAAAAAAACCTGACTCTGGGTGGTGAGCACATAATTCAATACACAGACGATGAAATGTAGAATTGTACACCTGGAACCTATGTAATTTTTACCAACCAATGTCACACCAATAAATTTAACAATTAAAAAAAAAAGATTAGCTACTGTCTCTTGAATTCCCTGCTGCTACAAACAAGCCAATAGTTGGCATCTGATTGTTGCTAGCTCAAGAAGCCTGGCCCTGACTGTATAAAGTAAATGGAACCTCATCTTTCATCACACTATTTGTTTTACTGCACACATTGATTAGCATAGAGCCTTAAATAAATAAACAACCCAAGTTCAGTTTTCTACAAAAAATTAAAAACAGAAAAAAATGACATTTATTTTGAAATAACGGAACTGTCTGAAAACATGAAAACAAACAAACAACAACAACAACAAAAATCCACAAAACAAAATGGTACGGTCGTGTATAAAATGGTGCGTATGGTCAAACAAACTAGCTGTGACTATATCATCGCTCAAAAGCCAAACATTTCAGGTGGATCAAGAAGAGAAAACAGGGTGCCCAAAGAGTTCTGGAATTTTTGGATTACATGGTTATCTCAAATGCCTATTTTTTCTAAGGTAAAAGTTGGGATTTCTGAGCACTCTAGTTCTAGATTAAGCACCATTATCCTGTCTGCTAGAAAGATTGAGTTATTAAGTATCAGTATTCTGGGGGAAGCTGGAATGACTCAGCGGGTTAAGCGGGCGCTTTGTAGCCCCAGAGCCTGAGGATCAAATCCCGGCCCCGACCCAGGCGGACCCATATGTTAAACTGGGGTGTGCCCCCAGTTCAGTTCTTGCCAGGACCTATATGAGAGGCTCCTGGCCCAGTTCCTGCCCTGCACAGCCCCATGCCCACCTGTGGAGTGAAACTATAAGGAAAAATAATGCTGTGAACTATGGAGACTGCTCTGGGCCCTCTCCCTTCTCTCTGTCTCTCTCTGTCTGTCTCTCTCTCTGTCAAAAAAAAATAAAGTATCAGTATTCTATGACGTAATCCCTCTATTAATTTTTTTGTTGAAGCAAAATCATAAACCAATCTCAGTTAGAACAGTGATGGTATAATACATTAAAGTAAAAAATGACTTTCTAGAGCAATAATACCAGGACCCAGAGATGGTCCATGGTAGCATGTTATGATGAACATTGCAGTGGCCCTGGAATCAAAAGAATTTTGAAATTGTCCAATGTCTTTTACTGGGAACCTACCAATTTCCTGGGAAATAAATCAGGACTATTACACATACACATCTTGAGTTTGGGAGATTTTATCTCATAGCACAGGGCCCTGCCATAAAGACAGCAAACTGTTTCACCTTTGATTCTTTCTAGACAAAAACCCATGTAAGAAGTTGTACATAGTGAGGTTTCTTACAGAGAAGAAGATATTTCATTATTTTACTTTTGGTGGTAGTTCAAATATCACTTAAGATTGCTTTGTAATGGGCTAGTTAAATTAAATGGCATATTGATTAATATATGAATAATGAAAAAGGATTTTTAATTTTTTGAATGATCTAAATCCCTAAAGTAGAATTGTGGATCCTTCCATTTGACTATTTGAGATTTAACAATTCTTACTCAAGTTTTTCTAGGATATGTTAATTTTTCCTCTTGTTTTTCTCACTCAAATGGAAGGGTTTACTCGTGTTTAAGCTCTTGCAATTACAATGTGTTTATCACTCAGCAATGTACACAAAGTAAAATCAATTAAATCAAGTTACAAAATTAAAAATAAATAGTACTATGACTATCTCATTTTGCTTCCTAACAAAAATAAACCCTTAGCTGGGAAATTCATGTGTAAGCTTTGATCTTTAAAAACAAACTTAAAAAGATTAACAGTAAAAGCCATAAATATTGGGAAAAAATAAAATTTAAAAATAATTGCTATTTTTACAAAATGAGAGGTTTAGCAACTAAAAAGTTATGGCAAAATGATTCAAGAGTAGCAAAACATATATTTCTTAATATATGAACCTTAAAAACAGATACTTCCCACATTTTGACCATTGTGAATAGAGCTGCAATGAACGTGGAAGTGCTAATCTCTCTATAAAATCCTGATTTCAATTCTTTTGGATAAATACCCAGAAATGGATTGAGTGATCATATCATAGTTCTATTTCTAATATTTTGAGGAAACTTCAGGTTGGAAGTGGAAAAATACCTAAATGTACATTAATGGATGACTAGATTTAAAAAAAAAATGTTGTAGATACATACAATTGAATATTATTCAGCCTTAAAAAGGAAGAAAGTCCTGCAATCTGTGGCATCATAGATGACCAGAAGACACTATAAGTTAAGTAAAATAAGTTAGTCACAGAAGGACAATTACAGCATGATCCCGCCTATAGGTAGTATCTAAAGTGTCAAACTCATGGAAGCAAATAATAGATTTGTGATTGTTGTCAGGGTCTGAAAGGCATGGAAAATAGAAAGTCATTAAGCAATGCATGTTAAATTTCAGTTACACAAGATTAATAAATTTTAGAGATCTACTGTACAACATTATGCTCATAGATGGCAATACTATATTATGCAGTTAAAATCTGTTAAGAAGGTAGATCGTATGTTTAATGTTACCACAACAAAGAAAATTGTTTTAAGGATTTATTCTGATTTTTTTGATAAAAGAATGGTTTAAATACTGAAACTCATTTTTAAGTGAACACTAGTATTTTTATTTTATGCACAAATCCTAACATTTATCAATAGAATTAAACTACAGAATAGGTCTTTCATAATAGATCAAACTAAAATCATCTGCCTTTAAGAATCTTCCCCAGATGTTTTTCTAGCAGCCTGTTACTTCTGTCTTGACCTCAGTTTGTTTTCCATATCTGACTTGTACCACTCACTGTATGGTAGATTCTTCTTTATTTCATTTCAATTGAAACTTCTTATTACCAAGACTCTCCATTCCATATGATTTAAAAAGTCTATTTGACCAAAATGTAGATTGTTCAGACATGCTCTCTGGACACCAGAGGGCAGAGGAATCCTTGAGGTAAAGGAATTCTATAAATGTGTGCTTGTACACCCTAGAGTTCCTAGGTTTAACAGTGCATGGTAATAATATTATTTTAAGGCTAGAAATTTGGGTTTGAACTGTCACAGGAACTACATAGTTATGTCAAAATTAAAAAATTAAAATACCTATAGTATACTGAAATTTGTAGTGTTTATTGGCCTGACTGATGTCAACAGAAGGCATTCCTGGGAGAATAACCTAGAACTCAACCTTAACCACAATATGGATATAGACAATGTAAAAGCAAAGGTGATTTTAAAAATAATTCACTTAAATTTTTTAACTTAAGTGTAAAATGGTTTTCAGTAAAGATTCTGACATTTCATAGAAAGCAAGTTATTCCGCAATGCTTTTCTTAAAGTGACAACGCGTTTCCCAAAATTACAATGAAAAGGAATGACAACAAGTGCAATAAAGCTTGAAAACTCCATTATTTGTGCAGAAAACAGATCAATCCCTGGGGAGCCAGGGGATGTCAGGTTCTATTTAGTTGTTCACTTTTATCACTTTGAAGGTAGAAAATCATGAAGGTGGACAGCATTTGATTTGTAGTTAAGTAGGTTTAAATTTAATCCCAGTCTCACCAGTGAACAAGCTATAAAACCTTGAACATAAGCTCACCTTCGTTGAGTTGTCTCTTGTCCATAAAATATCTACACTATTACGTTGTTGCAAGGATGTACTGAGATAACATTTAAGTCTTTATCATGGTGTCTGGATCAAGAGGTATGTTCAATAATAGTTTTTGACTAAAATTTCTGAACTGGAAGTTTGTAAAAATAAGAAGACTCATAACCTAACTAAAACAAAAATTACTAAAATTGGGCTGCTTAAAAAGAAACATTTAAGAGAAAATATAGGAGATTATGTAAAAATAAATGCAGTTAATTTTAGATAGGACATTCAGCAATATATCAAGCAGGTATACTTAGGAAATCGGTGAATATTAGAGAAAAATTAAAGAATAATGGAGAGAAGACTGATCAAAAAATCTCCAACATTTTTCTTCATTCTGCTTTGTTTGGTGATATATTCAGAAAGTTGTTTAATTATTCTCAGCATCAGTTTATCCTTCTGTAAACTGAGGGTAAATTATGAGGTCTCTATCATCCATTTTGGATCTCAAATTTTACAAGTATAGTTACTCGATACACTGGGAAATATAACTTTAATGATTTTATGAACACAGAGTTATTTAAAGTGGTAAAGTGAGTTTATAAAAAGCATATTTGTGTAACAGATTTTCACATCAAGTATACGATGTTCCTGACTTCAACACAAGTCCTCCAAATGTATAAATGTAGAAAATTTAATAGAACTCTATGTAAATAAAAATATTTTTTACATAATTAGGTAAGAAAGAAAAAAAAGTTTCCACATTTATGATTTTAGATATTTTCAAATTTGGTCATAGCAATTTCAAAGAGAATATGAAAATAACTAGTTACTTAGAAATAACATATCCTTTGGATACTCTAGCTTTCTAGATATTGCCTGCAAACCTTTCAGGAGTGGTCATCATTATTGTTACACAGAAGCAATTAGAAAAGGTTGGGTAAATAAAAATAGTTCTAAAATACTTCAGTGTTTTAATTTTACATGAATGAATTATTTAGTCTGGCTTATATGTTTACTTCCCATCTAAAACCAGCATAACATAATCTGAGTTTAGTTCAGAAACACAAGAAAGAACCCCACTCCCTTATTCAAAACTATAAAGCAAAGTAAATGACCTTTGACAATAACTAGCTTTTTTTTTTAAATCTAAATTCTATATAAAGGGCATAATCTACATGATCAAAGAAGGTGTTCTACTGGATGGCATCTTCCTGAGGGAGACTGGACTTTCTGACTCCATTACCCAGTGTCCTGAGAATGGGCTATAGATAGAAGATTACTTACAGGGCATAATTCTCAGAGCTCAGCTTCAGAGGCAACATTTTTTTTAAAAGCATAATTCAATGAGAAATACTGATCTTTAGAAAAGATAAGAAATAACTCTGTTATGTGGCACTTCCTTATGCCTGATTACATTTTTCCTTTTCTAAATTGTTAATTAAAAAAAAAAAAGCATTTCTTTGTTCATGTGGATACAGCCTATTTCTTAATTCTAAACTCTTAGAAAAATTATCTATAGTGTAAGTTGTATTTTGAATACTCAATTGGCAAACACTGGTCTGTTTACCTTAATGTGATGCTTCTTTTTTCATGGATGAAAAGCTGTCCTACCTAACATGTATGTTTTGCTATTTGGGAAGGGGAGATCACCCATTCACACTTCATAGAAGTGATTACATGCTTCTGAGGAGAGTCGTGTTACATGTGAAGTCATTAAGCCTCACATGACATTACAGCTCTTTGACACAGGAGCAGGTGAATGGTGACAACCACCACCTCTGCAGCACATCTACCCTACACTATAACTGGAACTTAATGTAATCTGGAAGCCTCAGCATGTGACCATTTTTATAATTAATTCAGATTTCCTAGTATAAGAACCAACTGCTGTATATATGAATATAAGTCATTTTCTGTAATTAATGTGGATGATTCATCTCAAATTCATTATTCTGTAACATCCACATAGTTGAAGATACCTTTTTAAAGGTCCTGAATGGTCAGTCTTTATTTTTAAAAACAAACTCAAGTAGAAATAGCTCGGAATTTGATAGACTATGATGCTTAACCCCAGAATCCTAGCATGGTCAAAACTCCCCAGCTAAAGTTCTCTCTAAATTTTACCTATCCTTCTCAACTCCTCCCCAAAATATATATACCATAATATATTCATTACACTATGTGTATATGTGTGTGCATGTGCAGGTATGTTTAATGTATATTTGGTGAAAGATCTTCCATGAAAGGGGACAATAAATATAATTCAACATCAAAAGTTTTTAATATAGTATCATAGTACAAAGACTAAGAACTTGGGCTCTGCTGCCAGAATATCTGGGTTTATGATTCAGCTGCACTACTCCCTAGTTTTGTGACCCTGGGCAAGTTACTACACCTGTTCATGCCTGAGATTCCTCATCGGTAAAATGGCAGTAATAATAATAGCACTTGCTTCATAGAGTCTTTTATGAAAATTAAAATTTGTAAAACCTTTAGAAGAGTACCTGAACACCCTCAGAATACCTACACCCTATGTAACTGTTAAGCTATAAAATTGTAACTCAGTACAGCTTTGATATTCAAAGAAAATAAAAAAGTAAATCCTGAAAATCATATTATTTGAAAAAAAAATTATTTCCACAAAACTTGTGATTACCTTAAAGTCAGTCCAGAAACATTACTGAAACATATTTATATTGAGGGATAATGAAGGGCAAATAGAAAGGGTTGTAAAGTGTGTTTTGCAAATTTAATTAGATTATATAACAGGAAGATGAAAATAATTCAGAAAGCTTGACTACTAGCTATTTCACCTTTAAGAATGAACATATGGGGGAGGCCAGGATGGCTCAGTGGGTTGGACACTCACTTTGTAGCTGCGGGGACCGGCGGTCGAATCCCGGCCCCGACCCGTGTGGACCCATGTACTGAGCTGAGGAGTGCCCCCAGTTAGGTTCTCACCGGGGCAGGACCCCGGCCTGGTTCCTGCCCTGTGCGGCCCCGCCCACCTGTGGAGTGAAGCTGTGTGGAGGAACCGATGGTGTGTGGCTGTGGAGACTGTTCTGGGCCCTCCCCCTTCTCTCTGTCTCTGACTCTGTATCTCTCTCTCTCTCTCTCTCAAGAACAATAAATCTTTAAAAGAAAAAAAAAAGAATGAACATATGAAGAGACAAATCTCAGTAGAATTAGATGAGTTGTCAACAATTTTTTCTTAGAGATTTTAATGATTGATTTAGACCTCAAGGTAGAAATATTCATAATGAATTCTAAACTCTAAAAAAGACATTTTTCCCTTTATGTTAGTTCAGTTATGTATTAGATTAGTTCAAGATAATATCCGTTCAATAACCAATCTTAAAAAATTTAAATAACTTAAAGTGTTTTAATCTTATCAGCAAAACAAAACACATATGGATTTTAAATGGCAAAGTTTTTTGTTTTTTTTTAAACAGATGCATAAACTACAAAAAAACATTTCTTATTTGTTTCACCTTTGATTTAAACATCATTTATATTATTTGAATGGAATTTTGGACTCAGGATTCTGTAGGTCTTTTCCCCTCTAAAATATGCATAATTATTTCATGGTACAACATATTAAAGAAAAGATAAATGCATAACAAGAAAAAAGATAATTTAAATGAACCTTTATAACTGATGTAGACTTTTAAAAATAGAAGTGGGAACTCTAGTGATATATAGTGTTGTATGTGGGAAATAAATACTTACTTGACATTTCTATATAACTTAAACTATCTGTCATTCTACATAATAAAACATTTTGATGATTCTGTAGACTTACTGAGGTTAAGCACTAAATTCTCAGCACAATGTTCACCTTAGATAGAGTCCATTGTTTCCTGTAATACTTAAAATTCTTACTCCAAAGAAAAAAGTGTTACATTCCAGTGAAGGTTGGAAATGCTAATATCTCACTGTCAATAATAATAGTTATTTAAAAAACCACAGTACATGTTCTGTGCAGAGTAGCATTAGAATAGATTTAGGAAGAGAGTATAGACTTGAGAATAAATTTTGATTATTAAGTTGGATACATACTGTGCCAGGTCGGGGATAAGGAATTCTTCCATCATACTGCACCCAACGATGGTCTGCACTTTCCTTATGAGCATATGGACCATTAAAAACTGCTCTGATGTCAGCCATGCTATACACACAAACAGCAGAGCCTTTGAAGATGGAGCTGAAAGAAAGCACCATGACTCAATCCTCCACTGGTTCATTCATTGGCATTTATGAGCAGAAATATGATAGGTGCTACAGACCAAATATGCATATGTTCTCAAAAAACTTACAGCCAAGTAATACAGAATAAAGTAGGATAGATACATTCCAGGTTATTTCAGTAAGCTAAGGGCACACAGATGGAGACCCAAAACTGGGCTGTCTGATAAGTTTTTAGGGAGTGGGTAACATCTAAATTCATACTTGATGGATTAGTAGGAATTACCAAGAAAAACTAGAGTATAGAAAAAAATATGCAGAAAAAGAGTATTAAATTATTCACATGCTTTTGAATTTTGTTTGAAGTTACTATAGTATAATACAGTCGAAAAAATGTGTAAAATAAAAGTTACATTACCTACTTTATTTTAAAAAAGGAATAATTTAGATGTGTAATCAATAATTAATTCATGTGTCTGTTTTCTTTTTTAATAGTTTTTATTTTTCAATTACAGTTGTCATACCTTAGTTTCAGGTGTATAACATAGTACATAGAAAGTTATAAACCTAATACCCATCTGACAGGACATAGTTATTACAATATTAACTATATTGCTTATGCTATAATTTATACTCCATGGCTATTTTGTAACTAGCAATTTGTATTTCTTAAAACCTTCCCTTTTATTAACCATACCTTAAACCTTCCTCCCATCTGGCAACTATCAAAATGTTCTCTGTATTTTTAAATTTCTTTCAGTTTGTTTGTTCATTTATCTTGTTCTTTATATTCAAGATATAGGTGAAATCATATGGCATTTGTCTTTCTCTGTCTGATGTAACCACTTTGAATAATACCCTCTTGGTCTATCCATGTTACAGATGGCAAGATTTCATTCTCTTTTACGACTGAGTAATATTTCATTGTATAATATACATGTACCACCTTTTTTTTTCTTTTTCTTTTTCTTTTTTTTTTTTTATCCATTCATCCAGTGATAGATATCCAGACTACCTCCACACCTTGGACATTGTAAGTAATGCTGCAATAAACATATGAATGCACATATACCTTCGAAGAGAAGTACTTTGGGTTTCTTCAAATGAAAGAACTAGAAGTGGGATTCCTGGGTCCTTCCTTATCTCCTGATACAGCCTTTTTTTCAAAGTTTGTAAGTATTACTACCCTAGCTTTTTGTTTTCATTTTCATTTCACATCTTTTTATACGCCATTACTTGCAGTATGTGTGTGTCTTTCAATCTGAAGTGAGTCTCTTGTGAGCAGTAATGTAAGGATATAGTTATCTTATCCATTAAGTCATCCTCGTCTTTGCCAAACAATTCAGTCCTCTCCCCATGTGCCTGGTGTCTTTTAAGCTGCTGCCTCAGCTTGAGCTCACAGTGAGGGGGTCCATCAGCAGATGGACCCTTTAAGAGGAGTGCCTGGTACTCCAGCAGCCCTCTGTGTCACCCTGATATGATCTCCACTGGTTTTCACAGACAGAAATTAGGAGGACTTATCTTCCAGACATTCTAACCCTGGGCTGAGGACCCTGGTGTGGGACTGGGGCCCCCTCAGGCCTCAGGGGGTACCTTCACAACCAAGATATCCCTTCCAATTTTTAAATGCCACACAGAGGTATGGGACCAGTTCATTCAGTGTCTCTGTCTCTCCTACCAGTCTCAAGATTGTTTCTTCTGTGTGTCTTCAGTTGTAGGACTTGTGTTCATTTAGAGTTTAGATGACTTTCAGTGATGATTGTTCTGTAGTTCAGTTGTAATTCTGATGTGGTCATGAGAAGAGGAAAGCACAGCATTTATACACTCTGCCATCTTGACTGGAAAACTCCTGTGTTTGTTTTCTTAATATTAATGAATAGCCATAAATACTGGCTATTAATTTTCTATCTCATACAATGCTTATTAATTTAACAATGTTGAAATAACCTTTCTTGCTCCTTTTTAAATTTGAGTTCATGTATGTAACTTATTCAATGCTTAATATTAATCATAATTACATAAGACTGGAGCACATTTAATTAAAAGGCAGCAAAACTCCATGGGAATTTAACAAACTTTTGCAAAATGATGGTGAAAACTGTTCACATAGTCATCAGATGGTCTGTTTTTATTTTATTTCTGGAAATCAGAAGACATTTTCACTGAGTCCAAAACTTTCAATTCCTGTTCTTAAAAACAAGATCACCTTTTATGATCAAAGGACATATCTCAGCAATACACAACCAAACTAGGAATTCTCTAGCTAAGAGACATTTCTCTGTAATACACAAATGAGCTAAGGAATAACTCAGTCATTCATTACTTGGAATGACATTAATGTGAAATATTGGGAGCTGACAGTAAACAGGCAGCTGGGAACAAACTAGCTGCTAAGTAAGGTGACGTTCCCATAAAAATCACATTCTCTGTGTATGATAGTTTGAAGGAATGATGCATCATGCTTAATGGCATTGCTATTATTGCATATAAATTATATCTTCTCATTGAACAAAGGCTGTGACATGCATTCCAACACTACCTCAGTCTTCAGGGCAGCATTAAAAATAAGATAATGAAGTATACCCAGAACAAAGAGGTGACTTGTAACTTCACACTTTGGGTGGGCAGGAACTTGGTAGGAAAAAAAAAAACTATCTTGGGGCTACATGTCCCTGGCATGTATCTATGCCTTGTGTATGGAACACACAGTGACTTCAAAGACAATTCTGTGAATGGAAAGATGCCAAGAGAACTAGGGCTGAGATACTTAACTTGAGTAACTACAGGCACTTGTTCTTTCTGTACCTTTTTAGTGCAGACATAAATTAGGAACAAAAGGAGCCCAAAACAACAGCCTCATAGGATATCTTCTTTATTTTCACATTTAAATATTCACATTCTATATATTATAATTAGCCAACAGTTTTTGTTTTCCTGATATATTTTGAACCAACAGTGCATTTGAGTTTATAAATAAGGTATAATGTATATATAAATGAGGGTAATACCACAGAAATTATAATTTGCATAGAAAAGTATTTTAATAATTTAGTCAAAATAGGCAATTAGAGTATTTCCCTAATACCAATAACAATACTGCCAATTCCTCCAATACTAATATCGATATAACATCGATAAAAATTGATAGCAGATCTGTGAAAAAAGTGAAAAGTATTTCAGAGAGTGTTCTGTAGGCAATAATATGTAACAAGAAAAAAGGCGGTCTTTGAACATGGTTAAATGTAAGTTACTTAATGAAATAAAATTAATGTTCAATAAAATTAAGTATACCGTAGTCCATATACTACTTGAGAAAGCTTCATAGATGCTAAAAACTCTTTTAAGGAAGTCACAAAGATTCAATGACAAGTACAGGACAGTATTATGGAAAAGAAGACAGAACACAGGGGATAAATTTAGAAAAACACCTTTAATTCTAGTCCTATTTTTACTAATTGGCTCCTCTTCTTATGGTAAGTATGCAAACTTCCTTTGCCTAGATTAGTGGAGCAGTGATGACATGGTGATAATAACAGCCAAACACCCATCTTTGTAGGGTAATAAAGAAGTGTAAATAAGATAGCATTTGATGACATTTTAAAAGTCCCATTTCATGATTACAGATCAGCCAAAGACTGAGACATATATTCATTTAGTGCTACCTCTATGTCACACAGCTTGATATATTTATTATGATTAGAATATGCATATGTCTTTGTACCTAGTAATTTAAGTCTGAGAATTTAGCTCATAGATATACCTGCTCATACAGGGAGTGACATATGCACAAGGTTATTCACTAAAGTGTTATGCGTACCAGCACAGGATGGGAAACAATGGAAATATCTATGTACAAGGGACTGGTTAAATGAATCATGGTAATTGATATAGGGGATACTCTGTCGGTGACAAAAGAACAAAAAAACATTTTATGTATTGATATTAAAAGATTTTTAGGAAACAGTGTGAAAAAGAAAAATGTTTTAATTTTATTTTTTCACACAAAAGGGGCAAAAAGAACATATAACTGTATTTTCTTACACAATATAACAATTCACTGGAAGAATTATAAGCTTTTTTTTTTAACTTACCTAGTTGTAGTAAAGACTCCATATACTAAAGGATTTCTTTCATCTCTTGTGGGGAGCAAGTAAATATCTTCTATTAATGGGAAAAAATAATGATTTACTATATTTTTATTCTTTAGTTTACATGTTTGCTTTTTCTTTAGTGATACAACATTTTGGAGACTCTAAACATATTTAAAATAAAGATGACAGTGAAGGTCATTATATTACTACATAAAAAATTAAGGGTCAGAAGACTGGTTTTATTACTAGCTTTGTGATATTGAGTTGGACATTTAACCTCTTAGGAGTTTACTTCAATCACTCATAAATGGAACGATTTACTTAATAATCTCCATGACTGTTTCTAATTAAGAGTATGTGATTTCACATAGAATAGAAACTAAAAACATAGGTCATTTTTATCCACCAGTATAAACAATTGTTGTCCTGTAATTGTGTCTTTATTTTAGTACTTCAATTCAACTACCTACTTAGTAACAATATGAAAATAGCTACACAAGTTAATTACTTGTGTAGTATTGCCAGTACTTATGTAATTGTGCAGTATTGATACTAAAGTATCTATCAATAACAATTTAAAAGATTATTTAACATGTGAACATGCTAATATACATTAGAGATCCATACTGAATATATACTTTAATACTATAAAATATAATACTAAAAATTCATCAATGATATAATCATTTTTATATTTTCCAACAAAAACAAGTTAAAGAAGATAAAAGTGAATGCTGCTATCTTCATATGAAACTGAAAATGTTCCCTCTAGAAATTGTTTTGAGAGGAGCAAAGAGGAAACATAAAAGAAAAGAAGCTGTCTAATATTTCTCTGAGTATTCTTTTTATTAACAAGTCAGATGGCTGACTGAGTTCACTAACTCTCCCATACTCTCCAGCAGAGGGCATCCAAAGAATGATGAACCCAAGGTCTTGCTACCTACTGACCCAAGTGAAAGACTGCTTGGAGAACGGATGGACATTGTAGCCTCTGAGCCAGTTATCTTTCTTTTCTTGCTGTAGTTTTGTCTCCCTCTTAACTTGAGGGCACTTACAAAGAGAGAAATTGCTTCATTACCACGGGCACCCAGACCTACAGCACCTCCATGTTCACTGTGTGTGCAATTTTAGTAAGAACCACTCCTGCAAGTTGTACCGAGCTATATAATCAGGCATTTGGGGGCTAAAATAAAATAAATGCTGAATTACTTAATTACACAGTAAGACTTTTTTAAGAAAAATGAAATGTGACTTACGAAGCTCATCAAAATGAGTATCTGCCCCATCACTCCCAGGAATTGAGCAAATCAATCTGGCCTTAAGAAAAGTTGTCCATTTGTTTATCAGGCTACGTTGTCCTCCTACATCGTTCTGGAGAAAAAAGAAAGAGGAGGGGGAATAAATAAAGATACTGATTTACCACCACAATTCTATCACTAACTAAAACTGGTGGTTATTACAAGCAGTCTTCTTAATGTCACTGTTTACAAAGAAAGACAGCCTACATATTTAAATTTTGGTACTTTCCAATGAGGAAAAACATGGTTTTGTCCCTCAGCATTAAATGTTTTTCTAATAGTTAAATGAATGAAACGTAAGCAGCACAGTTCTACTGAATAAGTAGATGCTACAGCAAATGAGGCTTGGAATTGATACCCATCCCTGCCAATTAATTGCTCCATGATCTACAAAAAGCTATTTACTTCTCCAACTCTCTGTTTTCTTATCTATTAAATATGATGAATGCTTTCAAATATGGTTATTTTGAGTACTAAATGAAAAATTTGTTTGTACTGTGTTTAACATAAGGCAAGGGAAGTTGTGCTCAATAAATACTAGTACTGACTTGTATAATAAGCATATGATTTAGGTCAATATTTGCATCTTTAGAAATATACCTTGTTATATTAAATATAGTCTTTTATAAATTTAGTGTCCTACTAAATTTCACACCAAGGCAACATACACATATACAGATAATGTACATATTTTATCATCTTGTTTCTTCATATTTTATTTTACTCTGAATTATTTCATTAAAATGTTCTTTATTAAAAAACAAACAAACATAAGCATTTAAATCAAATAAACAGGGTTATTAGTATTATACTAAGTCAGCTCTGATTCCTTGGGGCCCTAAGAATGAACAATGTCCACAATGTCCTATCCTCACCAACCCCACTCGGTTCCTCTATACTCATAAGTGTGGCTACTTCTATGGAGTTGATCCATTTCCTATTTGGTCTTTTCCTACTGACTTCTATTTTCCCCAGAATTATCTTTTCTAAAGAACCCTCTCTTTCCACGATGTGCCCAAGATAGGACAGCTTCAGTTTTGTTGTTCTGGCCCCTAGCAATGTTTCAGCTTCATTTGCTCTAGGAACCACTTCTTTGTCTTTCTGGTGGTCCAAGGTATCCGTAGAGCTCTCTTCCAGCCCTATATTTCCAACGAACCATGTTTCTTTCCAATCAACCTTATTTGTCCAAACTTTGCATCCATACATAGTAACTAAATACAAGGGTGTGGGTGATCTTAGCCTTGGTCTCTAAAGACAATCTCTGCTTTCTATGATCTTTCTTAATTCTTCCCTTACTGCCCTTCTGAGTCTCAGCTTTCTCTTGTTTTCTTAGCTAAAGTCTCCATTTGAAATGATGAATGAACCAAGGTATTCAAAGCTTCAATAATTTCAATGTCATCATTGCCTATGTGAAAGTTGTGTATTTTTTCTGTAGTCTTAACTTTGTCTTCTTGGTATTCAAATGCAGCCACTTTTGATGTCACCATAAAAAGATATATTTCTTATTTTTAATTTAATATGTCCCTATGGGCACTCAATTAATATGATTATTTGAAAAACATTTATAAAATGTATTGGTGTGACATTGGTTAGTAAAGTTATATAGGTTTAAAGTCTACATTTTTGTAACAGTAAAATTAATTCAAAATGGCTAAATTAATATGATTTGTGCTTGACTCAACGAGGTCTACTATGCTTATAATTAAAAAATGAGATTATTTCATGCTATAAATATAGTATTTAATTTTGACTTACAAAAATTACTTTTGAAGCCTCTATTCCCATTAATACATTTACCTTTAAATATAAACCTATAAAAAGTTTTATATTTATGCAGTCTATGTTCTGTAAAGCTATTACAATAAAATGTTCCCTGTCAAATTTCAAGTCTGAATATTTCGAGACAGTCTTCCTGGGGCAGCAGAAGCAGAGGGAGGCAGAGGAGGGGCAGCAGGGAGAAGGGGCAGCAGGGAGGAGGAGCAGACAGGCACTTGGGGACAGCAGCTGGCTTGACCCACAAGCCACAGCAGCAAAGAGCAGAGCTTGGGACTCAGAGGTTTGGTTTGCAGGGAGCAGGCAGCTTGGCCCAATAACCAGATCAGTGACTCTGGTGTCGCCCCAGTAGGGTGGCTGGAGGAGACAGGCAGTCTTTGAGGGTGGAAACCCACTGCCTTCTCGGGTCACTGTGCTCTGACAATAAACACTTATTCTATAACCCAACTCCTGTGCTGGTTTATTGGCTGAATGACACAGGCAGCATGAGCCCACACTCAGTTTCCCTCAGGTAACAGTTTTAGTAACCCCAGAGGGATAACCTCGATTTTATCCAGTAACAGGTGACTAAATATACAAAATTGATTAAAATCTTCAGAAAAGTATAGAGAAAAGTATAGATTTGTGTCAAAAAGTTCAAGTCTCCTCTGAGATTTATTTGTAATAGAAAATCGAGGACAGGATTCATTAAAGAGTTAAACTTAACACTGTCCTTAAAATGATAAGTGGATTCAAGCAGGCAGAGATTGGTTCAGGGATTATTCTAGATGCTGAAAACTAAGGGAAAAGGACAAGAGGTAGAACAACTCAGAACATGTATAGAAAACCAGGATAAATTTGATTTAGATGAAGACTGGAATAAATTGAAATAAAGGAGAAAAATTTTTATAAAAGTAAATTGGGATAAGATCTAGAAAGATTTTAATACCAGGCAAGTGTCTGTATGTTATTTACTATAGTATGAGGCATTACTAAAAGATTTGGCAATTGGCACATAAATAAAAGTTTTCTTTTAAGAAAATGAATCGATAATATAATGTATGTAATAACCTTGTAGAAATAAACATGTCTACAGTTACTCTTAAAATGATATTTTGTACATAGTGTTTCTAATATTTGAGTACCATTGCTCAATATTAAAAATAATCAGTATGTCAGCTGGATATTGGATGGCTTCATATATCTGCAGATTTAAAGGTAGCTTTATCTAGGTGTGACTTTTATTTGTAATACCTGCATCCTCAGACATTTGAAAAATATAAATCCAAAAGTTAATATGAAGAGTAAAATATTGAGACTTCCTCATAATATATAAATTCTGTGTAGGATTCCAGTGAGAAAATGTGTTATCTAAAATAATTCAAAAATAGATTTTTAATGAATTTCAAAATACAAGGTAAGTTATTACTTCGTCTTTCTTACATACCTAGCCTTTCTGTGAATTTTTACAAAGCCTTGTAGTACAAAGCAAAACTCTTGTTAAAACTTTCCTATTTTAATGTATTTTTATTATATAACTTGATATTAATTATATTTTTATTGCCTATCTTGTATAGTTTTAATGTTAGAAATAAATATTGAAAAGTGTTGACTCACTATGCCTAAAAAATATATCAGCTCTCATGAATATAATGCCAGAGAATACGCTTGCTTTACTGCTTTATCCTGAACACAGAACAGATGCTCAAATTATTTTTCTAAATGAATAGAGATATACTGAATATTTGTTTGATGACATTCCTTTAACAGGTGTACGTACACATCACAACTTCCTCATAAAAGTGAGCAGTCACATTATCTTCTTAATATTTTATTAGATAAAAGTAACAATAAATGTCCATTTTTAAACATTGTCCCTCTTTCTATTTGCAATTATCTATCACACATATTTAAGACCAACCAGAAAAGTAAGCTAACTATTTTACTAGCTTCTAATTTCTTGGACTGAAAAGGGATTTATATTGTACCTGCATATTTTTTAACCTAACAAATGGAAATTGCAATCCTCTGAACAAAAGAATCTTTAAAGGTTCTTGCTTACCCATCTAGCAGATTTCCTGGCCCACAAGAAATAAGAAGATAAAAACAAAAAAAATCCAGGTCAAAGATGAAAGCCACCAGCTGTCAGCAAGGAAACAAGTATAGTTTCTGGGATGATAGCTCTCAGGAATGGATTATAAGCGTTTAATGACTGGACAGTAACTCTTACAGACATCCAGAAGCATGACCTGGATGGCAAAGTTCAATTCACAAGGAGTTGTATTTCTCCTGGAGGGAAGTGTCATTTGGCTGACATTGTTGACCAGCACTCTGTCTCAGGATTCGTTTGCAAATCTACACAATCCCTCCTTTAGAACTTTAAACCCAGAAGAAGGCTGAAAGGGAGGTAAACACTTTTGTACTAAAGTGTCACATCTTTGCTTATTTTTGTGAAGTTCTAAAGAATACAACCTCTCTCTAACACAATAGATTTATTATTGAGACGTCAGAATCAGCAGCTTTTAGTCACCTGGCACTCCTATTTGTCTCCACTCTATTTATCACAGCTTCTTTGTGGTCAGATTGCCAAAAGCCTTGACATCCTCTACACAAAGATGCAGACGAAAGTAACAATAATTAAATGTAAACAAGCCCAACTGTATGTGTTCTGTCTGGGTAGAGAGTGCAGAGGATACCTTTTTTTTTTTTAACATCTGTGGCTTTTTATGTGTTTGCAATTATTTTTAATTTTAAAGTGATTAATAAAAACAGAAAGAATAAAGATTAAATAAAACATTAATTAATAAAACAATCTTTCAGCAGCTTTAAAATATAGTATTTTAGAGCCATTTGATTGAGTGATGGCTGCATGTTATAAAATACTATAATCTTCTAATCATAGCAACTATTAATGGGTACATCAGTCACAAGGCAGGTTACTAGTGATTGCATTCTCCTTCTCTTGTCCCAGAAAATTTAAGTCTGTATAAATCTTATACAGACATGTAGAGTAGCTACAAGCTGTCATACATGAACTTTTATTGAGTGTGTTTTTTGACCTTTGGGTCACTATGCTGGGTACATCTGTTAAACATAATTTTATGTATATATACCATTTTCTTTGAGGATCTCTCAGCACTTTATAAATATTGTCATTTCACCTATAAATTGGAAAACAGAAGCTCATGAAATATGTAATGATTGACTATCAGCTCCTATGCTCTTAAATCCTGAAGACTTTATAAATCAGTGAAATCTTCAAGATGTTTATGAATATGTTGTAGTCTATTAAAATATGGGTGTGCACTCAGAAATTTGTAACCATATTCATGAGTTTAAGTTGAAGGACACTAGCTTTTTCAAATCAATAACCATTAGAGAGTGATGCACCTTCAAGCACTTAGATAATTTTTTTTTCATACTAAAGTCAGAGGTAATAAATTCTCCTTTGCTTAAAATCTGATTGTTTTACTTAATGCTACTCTTGTACATCTTTGTGCAGGCAAGAGAATAAAATTCCCTGAAACACTTTGAAATCTATAATCTATAAATCTTTTGTGCACCTTCTCCACAGTTTTACCCATTAATAACATTTAATCTCAGAAAGTTTAACTTGAGTACTATCTACCTTCTTTTGAAGTGTGACCTAAATACTAAAGTAACCTAAATTAATAAAAATGTTTTTGCATAACTGAAACTGTCAGTGAGGCCAACACACAGTTGACCCTTTTTACAAATCCAACCAATAACATGAGAGCAATTTAATACTCTTGTGTTTTTAATGCAATGCTTGTTGTATTTCAATACATCTTTCATATTCTTTATCTGATCTGTCATTTATAATAATAGCTGTACCTTGAAGGTTTAAATAGTCTTGTGTTGAGCTATACTTTCAAGTCACCTAAAGACCCATTTGTAGCAGAAAATACTAAAGGAATATAGATATAATCACAGCAACTGACATTTCAGAACAATTGTACAATCTACTCTTCTCTGTGCTGCCTCAGTCTTCACTTAGTTCTAGAAACAGATTTTAGAATCTTTGCAAACTTCATACTGAGTTAGTTCTAGGGACAGATTTTAGAATCTTTGTAAACTTCATACAGATGATCCAAAAACAGGATGGCCTATTTAGAAGCTTAAAATTATTATTATGGTGTGAAAGAAACAAAAAAGGACACTCTGGTATAAGATCTTAAGAGCCTCAGTAGAAGGGCATTCCATATATATTAAAATACATTGTTATACTATCAGAAAGAGCTTAAATGAGTATATTTTAAAACAGGGGTGTTCAATCTTTTGGCTTCCCTGGGCCAAAATGGAAGATCTGTCTTCAGAAATACATACATAAAATACACCAATGCTAAGGATAGCTGATGAACTAAAAATAAAATAGTAATAATAATAAATAAATAAATAAATTGCAAATAAAATCTCATCATGTTTTAAGAACATTTACAAATTTGTGTTGGGCTCATTCAAAGCTCTCCTGGGCTGCATACAGCCTGTGGGCCACAGGTTGAACAAGCTTGCTTTATTATAATACATTAAATGAATTAATGGGAGGTAGTGAATTATACCCAGTGAATCAAATGAGAGAACTATGTTGCACTTTCCTTCTCAGCCCATGTATCTTCTTTTGCAATATGCTATAGCTATGTGTTGTGTAACTGTTTCAGGGAGATGCCTCTGCCCACCGACCTCCAAAAAAGTTCTGAACACTAAAATATAGAAACAGAAAATAAAGTGTCTTCTACTTTATCTACTAATACTCTTGAAAATATTATAGTAGAAGAAACAAAATATTTAAGCATTTCAGGCAGAGGGCAAAAGAAAAAGCAAAGCAAAAAAAACCAACAACTTGTATAACAAGTATTGAACACAGTGATTTTCAAGTGACAAATCCAGTAGAGACTTTCAAGGCAAAATACGATTTCTCTTCTAAAGAGAACTCTAGTGTTCAGATATGACTGCTTTTGATTTGTCATTGGAAAGTCAAAATAGAGAACATGTTTTTCTAACTATTTTAAAAACTTGTAAAGATTATTAGAAATGCAGGACTTG
>PVKE010021245.1:0-26719 GCA_004027555.1 Craseonycteris thonglongyai | reverse complement strand
GGCTTTGTTTTTCAAAATACCGTAGTTGAGATTGTTGACTTTGCCATCTTGTACTCCGAGGCCAGATCAGTCACACGAATACCACGGTCATGCTTTTCTACAATTTCTTTCTTCAGCTCAATGGTTATTTTCTTCACAACCTTGCTGTCACCTTTACTACTGCTCTGCACTTTCTTTTTGCCACCATGCTTGCGCTGCATATTCTTGTCACCTGCATTTGCACTTTGCACATTGTCACTTGCATTTCCACTTGCCACATTGTTACTTGCATTTCCAGTTTGCACATTGTCACCTGCATTGCTGTTCTTGTCACCTTCATTGCTGCTCCGCACTTTCTTCTTTCCACCATGCTTCTTGGGAGCCATATTGGGAGTCCAGTACAGTAAGCACTCAAATGGGTGAACTGTACAATACAGTAAGTACAGTATTGTACAGTACAGTAGTACAGTACAGTACTATATGTGCTAAAAGCACAACAAAAATAAAAAAAAGTCACTGAAAGTACTCACAGTGTACTTTTTTCTGTGTCTCTTTCTCTCCATGATCTTCCTACAGGAAGTCACAACCATGTGACAGCCAGGAAATAGCATTAAAATGGCCGCGGCTCCTGTTCGTGAACCGAAGCGGAGTTCGTGAACCGGAGCATATTTTGATGAACTTTTCTGTTTGTGAACCGAGTTGTTCGTGAACAGAAGCGTTCGTGAACCGAGGTACCACTATATCACTTCTGAAGTGGATATTTCATTTTTGATGGCTAGTTTTCTGACCTCCTCTTTCTCTACTACAGTTATTGTGAAGCATGTGTTGGAATAAAGACCCCAAATAGCCTGGTTTTATGAGTTTTAGCAATAAGCAGTAATCCACTGTTAACCCACACTAACCATGTAGGATAAGTAAGAAATAAATCTATTTTTTTTGTTGTTGTTGTAGCTCCTAAGCCCAAATCTTATAGTAGCAACATTAGCCTATCTTGGTTAATATAAATAGAAAGATGGAGATAGACACCTACACAATTATTGGGTAGGTATTATCTTAGAAATATAAGAAAATACTTCTTCCTTTATAAAAATAAATAAATAAAAAATAAAGAAACTCTCTCTTTACTGGTTACGTTTTGTTACAAGATTTTACACAACCTGAAAACCACACACGTTTTTCTTGAATGATCATTACGTCAATATGGTAGTCATTTGAATATTTATGTGCATCTGTATTGTCTTCCTGAAATCACAATAGTTGAACAAATTTAGGAAAATTTATCCCAGGTTTTTTATTTCACAAAGATAACAGAAATTAAGAGATTGGCCCAAGGTTAACCACAGTAAAAATACATGATAAAAACACAAGTTTTCTGAAATGTGGGTCACAGTTTCATTATTGACACATTTCTTTTATAGCCCCATCTACCTGCACAAAGCAGAGAGCAGCCTGGGAATAAAGGGTATGGGGAGAAAAATCTCCTAAAGAATGTGTGTAGAGAGGAGAAAGACTTACAGAAAAGGGAAATGGTAGAATGTACTCTATGTCACAACTCTTTTGGAACAAATCCAGCATTTCCTTATATAAAAGTCACATGCAACTATTGTTCCAAAGGGACTTGCAGGGGATACAGAGTTTTTAGGTTCATGTCTCACATGAGTGACTACCTTTTTCCCAATCATTTTAATGCTTATTATAAGTGAAGTCCTACATAAAACTTCTGAGAAGGTTGGTATATATTTCAAGGCTTGTTCTACAAATCTGCAGACAAAATTTTATTTTTCCCTTTCATAATTTCTGTTTGTGTGTATAACTTTATTTTATTTCCACCTAACATGTTTGTTGTATAAGCAGATTGTTTCCCTGTATTTTGTTTTAGAATAAAAGATGCACTTATTCTTTCAAAACATTCTCAAAATAATAACTTGGGACTCCATTAACCTTATGAAAAGTGGTTGAGATTTTTAGATAAAATTTAATATAAATGCACCCCGTTAAATTTTATCAGCACTTTGCAGAATGGGGCTGTGTACAGATTGCGTGGGACCTGTGCTTTATCTGTTTAGATCAGCATTTTATTGACATTTTGATAGACTCCTGAAGTTATTACATTCTGTGCTTTCAGTTATTAAGGTCAAAGCAATGCAATTAAAAGAACTTCCCTGGTCATGCATTATTCACTTATTTTTAGTTTTGGATATTACCCCAGAAAAAAATCTAAAAGCCAAGGGTTTTCAATAACTTTGAGAAGCTAATTCCTAAATAATAATGATGAAGCTCCTACATTATTTCTTTAAAACCGCTGCTTGGGGGAAAGCTGGGATGGCTCAGTGGGTTAAGCACTCACTTTGAAGCCCTGGGGAATGAGGATTGAATCCTGGTTCTGTCCCATGTGGACCCACATGCTGAACTGGGATGTGCTTCCCATGCAGTAGGCCCCCAGTTCGGTTCTCGCCCCTCGGTTTGGTCCCTGGCTCAAGGGGGCATACCTCCCATGTGGGAGGCCCCCAGCCCAGTTCCTGCCCTGTGAGGCTCCCGCCCACCTGTGTGGAATGAAACCATGTTGAAAACTGATGACATACAACTAAGAAGACCGCTCTGGTCCCTCCCACTTCTTTCTGTCTCTGTCTTTCTCTGTCTATCAGAATTAATAAAATAAATCTTTACAAAAAAATGAATTGCTCCTTGGGCATTTTGAAATTCAATTTTAATTCGTGTGTGTGTGTGTGTGTGTGTGTGTGTGTGTGTGTGTGTGTGTGTGTGTTGCAGGCTGCCCTTGTTTGCAATTGTTTTTTGTTTTTCTTGAGAGGAAGACAGGGTACATGAACATTACTGTTAATAAAGTTAAAAAGTTCCATATTCTAGCATATCTGGCAAGGAATTCAACATTATATGAAGTGTATTTCACTTTAAACTTAATTTTTTTTTATTTTACAAAGATTGTAGGTGATCCATTATGTACAATGAAACAACTTGAATGAACAGCATTGGTCCTGATTGATATCTCTCCTTTATCAAGACTGTGAGCACATGAGAGGCTATATGCAGATGTCCTATTACAAAGTGGCAACTTCTGAAATTTATATAATGCTACTGTAACAAATTCAATAAAAAAAGATTTGGCTCTATTGTAAATAATATATTAAAAATTATTCATAATGTATAATATACAGTTATATATAATATGTAATTTATAATAATCTATTGTAAATTATTTATATATGTGTGTATACATTCATTGTACTTAAATCTCACCTCAAATTAAGTGGTAAGTAGAATTGTTTTCCTCTGTAACACTAAAGACAAAAATCACGGCAACAGAAGAAATACACAACTTTTACGTAGACAGACAGCGACCAGGTAAAAGGTTTTGCTGACCTTGGTACAAATGGAGGCCTTGGCCAAGAAACCAAGAGAAGGCGGAGACTTGGAAGGGCACCTGTAGAAGATGCAGGAAAGATCATCAAGCAGCATGTCAGGGAGACGTCATCAAGATGGTGGCGTGAGAGGAGCTCTTGAAACCTCTCCTGGAAAGACAACAATTTAAACAACTAAAATCCAACCAGAGAATCCCTAAGTAGTGCACAGCCTCGGCTGAGAGACCCAGGAAAATGCCTAAAGCTGGAGAAATGGAGGCGAGTGAGAGCGAAGGAAAGGGAGCCGTGTGGAGACCCGCCGCGGAGAGCGACCCGGTGACAACCCAGTGACCGACCCAGAGGCTGAGCCGGGTCCAGCAGAGGAGAGACTGATGGGGGTGGGATCTGGGGGCGCGGGTCCAGATGCAGAACGAATCTGGGCGGGTTGGGGGCCTGGAAGGGACAGAGGAGGAGGTGCAGATGCCAGAGCGCAGGGTGGACGGGGAAACGTGGGTGCGGCTGACGGTGGTGAGAGGCCCAGGGGAGCAGCCGTGGTGTGGTGAAGGTGGCCAGAGCGCGGGGCAGGAGGCCGGGGTGTGGGACAGGAGGCCAGAGCATGGGGCAGGTGGCCAGGGCGTGGGGTGGGAAGCCAGAGCGAGGCCCCAGTAGCAGCCAGAGATCTGTGCAAGGACCCGGCCGCCAGCTCTGGAGTCAGGTGGCTGGAGCTCGGGCCTGTGGAATGTGAGGCTGGCGACTGGAGCCAAAGGAGGGTGTTCCAGTGGCTGGAGTGCTGACATTGTGTGTGTGCTGGCAGCTGAGGCAAAGAGTGGCCCTCAGTGAGGTGGGGCCCCAATCGGAGCACTGCGTGGCCTTGAACTCGGAGCCTGGCTGCTTCCTCTTGCTGTCGCCCAGGGCTCCCCCTGCAGGCTTCACCCTTGGCGAGCCTTCAGTAAGCTGCTGTCTGGAAGCCGCCATTACCCTGTGATGCCATCAGACCTGCACCTTTCCCAACAAACCCTGCCCTCACTCTTCCCACTGAAGCCAGCAGAAGAAAGCCACCATTACCCTGTGATGCAAACAGACCTCTGCCTTTCCAAACAAGCCCCGTCCCCCACCTGTCCTGCTGAAGCCAGCAGAGTGATCTAGGTGTGGCAGCTTCTTTCTGACAGCATTGGGATCTCAGAGGCATAGAACACCATCGCCCATCATACCTTCCCAAAGAGGAGGCATACAGAGACCAGGGCAACTGAGTCAAAGAGAAGCCCACCTTCTAGGAAGTCTCCCACTGTGAGAAAACCAAATAAATAAGAGAAAATATTATAAGACACTAACAACAACTAGGAAGTAAAAGAAAAATCTCCAGAAAAGAAACTTGAAGATATGGAATTATATGAGCTAAATGAAAGAGAATTCAAGGCTGCAATTATAAAAACACTCAAAGAGATCAAAGAAAACTGGTGGATGTACACAGACAGAGCTAAGTGATCTCAGAAAGGACACTGAATCTATGAAAAAGATGCAAATAGAAATCCTGGAGATAAACAACACAATAAATGAAAAATGAAATAGCTAGCATAGGAAGCAGAGCTTACCAGATGGAGGAAAGAATTAGTGAAATCAAAGACAGAAATTTGGAAATGTCACAGAAGGAAGAAAAGAGAGACCTAAAAGCTAAACGAAATGAAAGATAGCTATAAGAACTATCTGATGCCATTAGAAAGAATAATATAAGAATAATAGGTATTCCAGAGGGAGCAGAGGATGAGATGGGCACAAAGAATTTACGCAGACAAATAGAGGAGAACTCCCCAAATCTATGGCAAGAACTGGAACCTCAAATCCAAGAAGGAAACAGGACCCCTAGCTACTTGAATTCTAACAGACTCTCTTCAAGGCACATATACTGAAGATATCAAAGACAAAGAACAAAGAACACCATAACCTATAAAGGAAAGCCCATCAGACTATTATCAGATTTCTCAACAGAAACTACAAGCCAGAAGAGAATGGAACAAAGTATTCAAAATATTAAAGGAGAAAAATTACCAGTCAAGAATCCTATACCCAGCAAAGTTATCCTTTAGATATGAAGGAGGAATAAAGACCTTTGCAGACATACAAAAACTGAAGAAATTCTCCAGCACTTAAAGACATACTGGAAGAGGCGATTGGACCTGAAACAGAAGTAAAAGTAAATAGGAATAAACTGGAACAACAAAAATATAAAAAGCGGAGGTAGTAGACTTAAGTTTCCGAAGAGAATTAAATAAAATTAAAAAAGAAAGAAAGAAAGAAAAGGAACCACTGCATATATGAAACTTTCTTTTATATAAAGTTCATGATAACCACTGGAAAAAAACTTAGAACTTGGACACATAAAAACAAAAGACAAGAATACAGAAAAAACAGTCATAAACACCATCAAACTAAAATAATCTATGGGAAGAAAAAAGCAAATTAGCAATAAAAAAAAAAAGAGCTACCAGAAAACAAAAGATTAAATGGCTATAGGAAATCCTCATATATCAATTATCACCTTAAATGTAAATAGACTAAACACACCAATAAAAAGACACAGAATAGCAAACTGGATTAAACAACAAAAAACAACCTTATACTGTCTACAAAAGGGACACCTCAGCTACAAAGATAAACACAGACTCAAGGTGAAAGGGTGGAAAAAATAATCCAAGTAAATGACACCCAGAGGAAAGCAGGTGTAGTCATACTTATATCTGACAAAGCAGACTTCAGAATCAAAAATATAATAAGAGACAAAAATGGACATTTCATAATGATAAAAGGGACAATACAACACGAAGATATTACACTTATTAATATATATGCCCCCAACCAAGAAGCACAAAAATTTATAAAGCAACTACTAACAAATTTAAAAGGAGAAACTGAAAAAAACACAATTATAGTAGGGGACTTAAACATTCTATTGACAGCCATGGACAGATTGACTAAAAAGAAAATAAACAAATAAATATCAGCTTTAAGTGATACATTACATAATTGGACATAATGAACATAATTGACATTTATAGGACACTTTATCCTAAAACACAGGACTATACATTTTTTCCAGTGCACATGGAATGTTTTAAAAAATAGACCATATGCTGGGGTACAAAGCTAGCCTCAGCTAATTTAAGAAGATCAAAAGCATTCCAAGTGTGTACTCCAATCACAAGCTTTGAAATTGTAGATCAACTACAAAAAGAAAGCAGGATAAAACCACATATACATGGAGATTAAACAACAAACATGTCATTTAAAAATGACGGGATCAAAAAAGAAATAAAAGAAGAGATTAAAAAAATACATAGAAACAAATGACAATGAAAACACAACATACCAAAATTACAGGGATGCAGCAAAAGCAGTAATAAGAGGGAAATTTATATCACTACAGGTCTTTCTCAAGAAACAAGAAAAATTACAAATAAACAAGCTAATATCACATCTTAAAAACTACAAAAAGGACAAAAAACTCCCAAAGCCAGCAGAAGGAAGGAAATCATAAAAATTAAAGCAGATCGAAATGAAATAGAGAATTTAAAAAATAGGAAAAATTAATACAACGAAGAACTGGTTCTTTGAAAAATCAATGAAATTGACAAAACCCTGGCTAGACTCACCAAAGGAAAAAGAGAAAACACACAGATAATCTGAATTAGAAATAAAAAAAGGGAAATTACAATGGATACCACAGAAATACAAAGGATCATAAAAGAATACTATGAAGGACTATATGCTACCAAATTTTGCAACCTAGAAGAAATGGACAAGTTTTTAGAAACTTATAGTCTACCTAGACTGAATCAAGAAGAACTGGATAACCTAAACAAACCAATCAACAGGAAGGAAATTGAAACAGTCATCAAAAACCTTCCCAAAAGCAAGAGTCCAGGACTAGATGATCTCACTAACAAGTTTTACCAGGCATTCAAAGAGGAACTAACATCCATCCTTCTCAAACTTTTCAAAAAAATTGAAGAGGAGGCAATGTTTCCCAACTCATTCTATGAGGCCAACATTACCCTAATAACAAAGCCTGGCAAGGGCATCACAAAATAAGAAAACTATAGACCAATATCTTTGATGAATACCTGTGCGAAAATCCTAAAGAAAATACTAGCAAATAGAATACAACAATGCATTAAAAAGATTACACATCACAATCAAGTGGGATTCATTCCAGGTGCACAAGGATGGTTGAACACATGCAAATTGATCATTGTGATACACCACATAAACAACTAAATATAAAAACCATATGATTATACCAATTGATGCAGAAAAAGCATTTGACAAGATACAACATCCATTTATGATAAAAACTCTTAATAAAATGAGTATAGAAGGAAAATACCTCAACATAATAAAGACCATACATGACAAACCCTCAGCAAATGTCATACTGAATGGGGAAAAACTGAAACCTTTTCTTCTAAAATCAGGAACAAGACAGGGATGTCCCCTGTCAGCACTGCTATTCAACATAGTGCTGGAAGTCCTAGCCAGATCCATTAGGCGGGAAAAAGAAATAAAAGGCATTCAAATTGGAAATGAAGAAATTAAACTGTCACTTTTTGCAAATGATATGATCCTTTATATAGAAAACCCCAACGTCTCCACCAGAAAACGTTTAGAAATAATAAATGATATTAGCTTGTTTATTTGTAATTTTTCTTGTTTCTTGAGAAAGGCCTGTAGTGATATAAATTTCCCTCTTATTACTGCTTTTGCTGCATCCCTGTAATTTTGGTATGTTGTGTTTTCATTGTCATTTGTTTCTATGTATTTTTTTAATCTCTTCTTTTATTTCTTTTTTGATCCCGTCATTTTTAAAGTTTCAGGATACAAAATGAATATACAAAAATCCACAGCTTTTTTATACACAAACAATGAAACTTCAGAAAAAGAAATGAGAAAAATGATACCATTTGCAATCAAAACAAAAATAAAATACTTAGGAATAAACTTAACAAAGAACGTGAAGGATTTATACACAGAAAACTATAAGACACTATTAAAAGAAATTGAAGAAGATACAAAGAAATTGAAGGATATTCCATGTTCATGGATTGGAAGAATCAACATAGTTAAAATGGCCATATTATCCAAAGCAATACACAGATTTAATGCAATTCCCATCAAAGTCCCACAGATATTCTTTCAATAAATAAATTTTAAAATGATCAGATTCATATGGAACCACAAAAGGCCCTGAATTGCCAAAGCAATCCTCTGAAAAAAAAAAAGTAAGGCTGGAGGCATCACGCTCCCTGACTTCAATCTATACTATGAAGTGGCAATAATCAAAACAGCTTGGTATTAGCAGAAAAATAGACACATGGACCTATGGAACAGAATTGAAAACCCAGAAATGAACCCACAAATATACAGACAGATAATCTTTGACAAAGGAGCAAAAAATATAAAATGAGGAAAAGAAAACCTCTTCAGTAAATGGTGCTGGGAAAATTGGAAAACCACATGCAAAAGAATGAATCTGGACAGTGAACTGTCACCATATACCAGAATTAACTCAAAGTGGATTAAGGATCTCCACATAAGATTAGAAACTATAAAGTGCATAGAAGAAGGCATCGGCACTAAACTTATAGATCTTGGGTTCAGAGAGCACTTTATGAGCTTGATCCCAAAGGCAAGGGAAGTAAAAGCAAAAATAAAAAAATGGGACTATAGCAAACTAAAAAGCTTCTACACAGCAAAGGACGCTATCAACAAAGTAAAAAGGAAACCAACCGAATGGGAGAAAATATTTGCAAACAATGCCTCTGATAAGGGGCTAACATCTGAAATATATAAAGAACTAATACAACTGAACAACAACAAAAAAAACAATCCAATTAAAAAATGGGCAGAAGACCTGAATAGTCACTTCTCTCCTGAAGACGTACAAACAGCCAACAGATACATAAAAAAATGCTCAACATCACTAGCCATTAGAGAAATGCAAATTAAAACCACAATGAGATATCACCTCACACCTGTTAGAATGGCTATAATCAACAAGACAAGGGATAACAAGTGCTGGAGAGGCTGTGGACAAAAAGAAACCCTCATACACTGCTGGTGGGAATGTAAATTGGTACAACCAGTGTGGAAGGCAGTGTGGAGATTCCTCAAAAAACTAGGAATGAAATTGCCATATGACCCAGCAATTCCTCTACTGGGCATCTACCCCAAAAAACCTGAAAACCTTAATCTACAAAGATATGTGTATCCCAATGTTCATCGCAGTACTGTTCACGGTGGACAAGTCATGGAATCAACCAAAGTTTCCTCCGATAGATGACTGGATAAAGAAGTTGTGGTACATTTATACAATGGAATACTACTCAGCAATAAGAAAAGATGAAATACAGCCATTTGTGACAACATGGACGAACCTTGAAAACATCTTTTTACCATATTTTCCAGCGTATAAGACGACTTTTGAAACAAAAAAATCAACCGAAAATCGGGGGTCGTCTTATATGCCGAGTATATCCCGAAAAACATCTCGATATGCCGCTAAACGAATTTTCCAACTCGATCCCGCACCAATCACTGCCAGGCTGCTCGGACCGCCTCTCTACCGTATTTTCCGGGGTATAAGACGACTTTTGAAACGAAAAAAGTCAACCAAAAATCGGGGGTCGTCTTATACGCCGGAAAATACGGTAAGTGAAATAAGTCAGAATGAAAGAATCAAGAAACATGTAACCTCACTTATAGGTGGAATATAAAACTGAAAGGAACAAAGAAACAAAGACTCATGGACACAGTCAATAGTTTAGTGGTTACCTGAGGGTAAGTGGGGAGGTGGGTGGGAGAGATGGGTGGGGGGAGTAGGGAGGGGAATCAAACACACGGTGATGGAAAGTGAGGTGATTCTGGGTGGTGAACACATAATGCGTTGTGTAGACAATGTCATGTAGAATTGTACACCTGGAAACTATGTAATTGATATCAATTAATGTCATCCCAATACATTTAATAACAACAAAAAAAAGAGCAATGGCATGTCCTTAGAGAGCAAGGACAAGCTCATCCTTACCCTCATCTTCCCAATTGCTATGTAAGGACGTGACCATTGAACAGCAAAGAAGGCAGAGAGGGGAAAAAAATCAATTCAGTTGAAAAACGGTGTTGGCAAAGAGCTCTACAGACATGCCGGATGGTCAGAAAGATGACCGAATGTGACCTGGAGCAAAGTAAGCCTGAAATATCCATGGAGGCAAAAATAACCGAACTGAAGCTGTCCTCCTTCAGACACATCCTGAGAAGGCAAGGTTCTCTACAGCAGGGGTGTCAAACTCAATTACAACACGGGCCATTTGGTGCAACAGGCAAGATTCACGAGGGCCACATCACATTTACAAACGTCGCCGGAACTGAGTCAGTGCGTTTATACACACCCACAGGCCCCCAGGAAAGGCACTGGGCCACGTGTATACTCATCTTCAGTAGTTAAAGGGTTCACAAGGGAATTGTGTGGACGGTATTGCCTCAATCTTCCCTAAGCGCTATTTTCTTTATAACAATTTTCTCTATTTTCATTTTATTTCAGAGCATCGTGGGCCACAAAAAATTACCTCAAGGGCTGCCAGTTTGACACCCCTAGTCTAAAGCATAATAATCCTGGAAATATCAGAAGACGGCCAGACAAGAGAAAGACCAGGCATGAGAAGGGCGGGCTCCATAAAAGAAGCCACCAGCTGAGCCTGCAGGAGCTGAACAGGGCAAGGACAGGACACTGAGGATGTCACTCTAGGAATCAGAGCTGGCTCAAGGGCATGTGACAACAATCAGTGAAGGCATGAATGCTTAGATTGGTTAAACTCACCCCATTATCAATGGCAGACCCTAAATTTAAGTGAAGCTCAGTGTCACTCCTGACTTAGGACACTACTACTTTGGCTTGTGTAAGACTTTTAAATTTGTTTCTAAAGATTTGTTTTATTGTTTTGAGAGGTGAGACAAGATGAGAAAGAGAGAAGGGAGAGGGCACAGAGCAGTCTCCATAGTTGTACATCATTAGTTTTGACATGGTTTCATCCCACACAGGTGGATGTGGGGCTGTGCAGGGTGGGAACTGAACTGGGGGCCTCCTGCATGGGAGGCGAGAACCTTCACTGCCATCCCAGTGGTTACCAGTTGTGCTTCAGTTCAGCATATGGGTTTGCATGGGCTGGGGCCAGGAATTGAACCCCAGACCTCACAGTTGCAAGGCAAGCACTCAACATGCTGAGCTATCTGGGATTCTTCAAGACTTCTAAATTACATTTAAACATTTATAAGGATAATCTTTTTACTTGGTACTAGGCAAGGCTCTCACTGATTCAAATGAATTAATTCACCACTTCTCACAGAATCCCAGTGTTATTTTACAGGTAATGGATGGTAGAGAGAGGCAGTCCTATTTGCTCAGATAAGGACGTGGTAATTGATGGAGACAGAATTGAAACCGATTCCAGAATCTGGGCTCTCAGGCATGATATTGATTCTTTCTTTTTTGTGACGGTCGAGTGAGAGCTGCCTCAAATCATGGGAAAATGCTATGTGGATTTCACTTCATTATCACCATCTATCTTGTGTCTGATCTTAGTACCCCCAGTGAATCCCTTCCATCCAGTTCCCGTGGTTCATTGTGCCTGCTAGTTCTGAATGGAGTGCTGACCAAAGAGGCCACGTGATTTTTTGGTGAATAAGAGTATTGTGAATATGCCACAGCTTCTGCGGAGGATGCAGGAGGGTAGAGTTGTGATTCTGTTGTCACTTCATTACTACGCCAGATACAAACCATGATCTAAGATCAGATAGAAATGATGTAAGTAGTTCACATGAGTATGTTTTCAGACATCAGTAACTTGTCAGTGTCCATTTTTAAATGTGCTGCTCAGAACCACACAGAATATCAGTGCAAGGCCCAGTGATCAGTTTTCACTACATCCTTGAATTTTGCATTAGGATTCTGTTACTGTAGCAAAAAAAAAGACATTATACTTTGTAGCAGCCCGTATCATTCATAGTTCATAATGAATGTGCATTCAAATAAAATCCATGTAAGTGTTGCTATAAAGACAAAAGTCCTCCCTTATCTGTTTAGTTAGTAAATAAAATAGCTTCATATTAATTTTCTGGTAGCCACCAACTCTATGGAATTACATTAGGAACGGTGGACTGAAAAGAGTCCATATTTATTTAGAAAGACCATAGGTATACCTGATGAATCCAAAGTTTAGTTTGTGTATTTGCATAAAAAGGTAATACCCTCTCTTAAAATAATCTAAATTCATCTTGAATTACTGACCACTTTTGACATTCATTCATGCCCATAGGAAAAGTTCAGAACATGAAAGGAGAACAAAAATACCCTGATAAATCAAAAGGAAACAGTTTATATTATGTTAACACGTTAAGCATCCAAGCTATTTTGTCTTGCTTACCGCTTGGCCAGTTATATCAGATTTCACTGAAATGCTGGCAACCAGAGATCTGTTTAGGTTGCAATAAGGCTGAATGTTTATATATAGAATATATTTACTGTGTGAATGTTTATTATTTACTGCAATTTGTACAATGTGTTATTTTAGAAATGCTTTATATTCAGTCAGTTGTCTGCGATTCTTGTTCCAGTGCAGAAAAAGATTTTTCTCTACCCGTGAACGTGAAAATGTCCCCTAAATGGAAAAAGATTTTTCTTGACCCGTGAACATGAAAATGTCCCCTAAACAAGGAGAAATTATAATGAAGGAAAACAATAAAAGGAATAACCATTTTAAAATGGAAAGACAAGCGGGACATCTTACTTATTTAAAATTTATTAATAGAATGTAATTTTTTAAATTTTGTATCATCAGTTAACATACAATACCGCAGCTTGCACAAAAAGTATACTGTCGGTCCCCAGTGACTGACGCAGTCCAAACAGAAAGTTCAGTGTCAGTCACTGGTGACTGATATGGCGCTTAACGTGTTAATGAAAACAATTGCAAGTAAGCGTAATACCCTTGAACTTAGCACTTCACATTTAATCAAGAGAAGTAATAAATATGAACGAGCTATTTTAACCATTTATGAGGCACTTTGTAATATTGATGGAGAGACCAGATTGAGCTTTCAGCACTGTGAAAAAAACAGAAAGATTTAATTACCTGCAATCACAATAAGGCAGTGAAGCCAACATTAGAACCCAGGAAGTCCTGAGTCGTAACCTGGAATGAATCAGTTTTGTGAGGTTTGCCTCCTTAACTCACTCAGTATTTGCAGTCTTTCCCCTCCACCTCGAAACAGGAAGTTCCCTGGCTCTACACATGTGAGTATCTAGGAAAAAGAGTGATTACAAATTCCTATCGGCAAAAATCGTGAAAATGAAAGTGCCTAATTTGGAAAAAGTACAGCACTGTGAGGCAGTTATAACTATTCCCACTATATAGATGAAGAGAATGACATTTCAAGAGGTTGTGGCTTTTTCATCGGAAGCCTGGTAAACACTGAGTTAGTGCCTCAGTGCAGGTTTTCTTCAAGTTCATATGTCAGAGACAATAAAAATACTTGTTTTTGTTTCTCCTTTGCAAGTGGCAGAAACCCAGCTTAGGTTAAAAATTGAGGTTTTGTTGGCTCACGAATTGTAAGTAAGAGATAAAAAATTATTAAACCTCGAGAAGTGCAGGGATAAATCTGGAAGTGACTCAGATACTCAGGATAATCTACGTGTCTTCTTATACACATGCATCTGCCTTTTTTGGCAGGCTGGCTTCATTCTCTCTCACTGAAGACTTTTTTCATAAGGTGAGAAAATAGTAATACCCAAGGTGCTCTATAAAATGGGCTTTTGTTGGGAAGTTAGGATGGCTCAGTGGGTTAAGTGCTCGCTTTGCAGCTCCAGGAACCGAGGATCGAATCCCGGGCCCAGCCCGTATGGACCCATATGCTGAACTGGGGTGTGCTTCCCATGCAGGAGGCCCCCAGCTCGGTTCTAGACCCCTGTTCATTCCTTGGCTTGAGGGAGCATGCCTTCTATGTAGGAGGTCGCCAGCCCAATTTCCTCCCTGCAATCCCCCCCATCCACCTGTGTGGAACAAAACCACCTTGAAAACTAATGACATATGTCTATGGAGACTGCTCTGAGTCCTCCCTCCCCCTTCTCTTTGTCTCTCTCTCTCTCTCTCTCTCTCTGTCTCTGTCAAATACAGTAAAATAAATGGGCCTTTGTCCCAAGCTCTTTCCAAAGCTTCTTGTTACTTAACAAACACCTGTGTCTACACAACCTCGTTGTGGGCAGGGCCTGGAGTGCTCATTCACATGATACACATCCTCTTTGGCCTCAGCAGCCCACTGGAGAACTTAAGCAAAACTCATTAAGCGAGCATCTAATTACGTATTCATTGTATGAACTTGAGTTTATACCTATTCAGTGCCCTTTTTGTGACCAATTCTGCACTAGATATTTTATATTTTTTATCTCTAATTTTTACAAAGACCCTAAGTTGAACATTCTATCCTACTTTACTGATAAGTCAGGGAGAAGTTCAGATTATAAGTCACTTATAAGGAACCCCAAAGCCCACATCTGTCTATTTTATCTAATAAACAAAGATTAGCATTTATTGAGTTCAATTTATTAGGCTAATTTTATTATTAACCTTATCCACAAAGACATTAAATTCAAAAAAACTTTTGAAAGAAAATACACTAGTATGCAATCAATATCAAGCAAAATAATTGTTTTGTGAAAATAAAGTTTATGCTGATGTTTTCCCCTTAATAAGTACACACGTATAACTTACAGTATTTCAGATTTTATCGTGATTTTAAAACTAAAGTATGTAAATATGGTTATCATAATTTCAGAGGAGGATGTTTTTTTAAAACTATTAAGATTCTTGTGTTGGTAAGCTATAAAAGCATGGTATTTTTAGCTAACATTTTGATGAATAACAGAAGCATGTGTCTCTAAATATGAAGTAAGAAAAGAATCTATGGAAGAAGCATTCATAGGTATTCATTAAACATAAAGAAAAACATAAAAGATATCTGGTACAGACCTATTTTTATAACCTCGAACACAATAGAAATAAGAAAGAGTATCTCCTGTGTCTAATCTCGAAAGACAGTCTTGATTTGGTTAATGATGTTATACTCTTGTAAGTGTCTATAATTAAAGGCAAATCTAATAAGGAGGGTGTGAGTACTCTTTGAGATAACATACTCTGACGTATCACTTGTCCTTCTTCAATGTGGTAAGTGATGCTAAAGCCAGTGGTCTGAGCTTCATTTTCCATCTCGGAGAAAGACAATGGAGAAATTCGGTGTGTGGACCCAAATAAGAGGCTCGGGTCTGATGAAGTCTTATGAGCCCATGCACTATCTCTTTCACCTGTTCACTTGTAACTGGTGGTATTGTGGCAAATTCCTATCTCTCTCAACAGAAGGAGATCAAGGTGAGTATGGTAAGAAATGGTAGAAAATATGAAGAACTGGGCAATTTACCATTTGCAAACTGACAAAATGCTGGATTTGTCACCAATGTGAATCTCGGCCTGTTTAGTTATAGGAAAAAGAGTGAGAGAGATGTTTTTCTGATTTTCTCAATATCTTACTAAAATTTTTCAGAAGAGAACTTAGGAAGAGGCGCTGATGGGTTCCTATTGCTATTCTGCATCTGTAGCACTCTTACAACTCAACCCTGTGGTTTTCTTCTGTTGGATGAGTACATTAGAGTGCTACCTTCTGCTGGGAATATGTAAGTTAAAACAGGAAATCATGAACTAAACTAAGAACACATAGGCATTTTCTCTTTGGGGGCAACCTTTCACGTTTTTGGAATTCCCTGAAAGGTACCTAATTTAGAGTCTGGGTTCTTCACAACCCTCACAGACCCCTGAGATGAGTGGCAAGATGGTTTTGATGAGGAATCACTGCCAATGCCATTTTATGTAAAAGCCTTTGAATCACATTTTATTTGCTTATTGTGTGAGGGCAAGTAGCTTAATATTGATACATTGCTAATGGTACCACGTATTATATACACGTCATTACTCTGCCTGAATCCAATCAAGTTCAAGAAGCATCTAGTGGCACTTGTAGTGGTCAGTGTAAACACAGGTATAGATTATGTGTTGCACTGTTCTTGTTTTCTGGGGAAGTTATGTTCTATTGTAACAATGAATTCAACTTGATATTAAGAATTTGTTTTTAATTGATGCTGCTTTCAGTTTATCAACTGTGGGCCAGATTAATGAGTTTCAAAGGCACACAATGGCTTCATGGTGCACACTACTTCTATTAACTGTGTGCTTCAGGGTTGATGTTTCATGCTAAACAGTAGCAATTCCATTACTTTGATTTTTATGTAGTAAGGGTTGGAATTTGTTCTCTAATAGCTCCTTATATTTATTCACCACACTTTATAGCTATATTTCTACCAATCCAATTTCACAGATGAAGGATCAATGAGGTTAAGTGCTTTGCCCAAGATCATCCCATAGGTGAATTAAAAACTGAGATTAGAATTTCAAATTTCCATTTCCCTTTTAGTCTCTGAGCCATGCTACCTTGGAAAGTATTAAAAGATGTCTTGGGCAATTAAAAAAAAAACACCTTCAAATTTCATGATAAAATTTAAATATTTCAAGGAAGCTTCTATAATAAATGCAATAAATGTACATAATCTCAATATCAGCTGTTTTTGCCATAATATTTGTTCATAATATAATTCTATGTATTTATAAGAAAAAAACATTTGTTCTCTGTTTGATAAAGAACTACAAAATCTTCACAAGTAATGGTCTGTGAAGTTGGTAATAGAAATGTAAATGTTATTTTACCCAACTATTTTCAACTTTTAAACTTATGGTAAAGGAGATTTTGTACTTGTAGATTGCTCTTTTGGGTCCAATTTCCAACCATGAAAGGCTAACATATTAATAAACCAATTATAACAGGTGACCTCTAATTACAAATAAATCATACGTTATAAAGTACATTTAAAAGCTACTGTGAACTAAACCCATTTTTGTGTTAAAATTATACCCCTTAATGAATAACTTGATAATATGTACTATGATTGAGGGAGAATTTCTACTCACAATCCTTGACTCACAGAAGCCAAGCTCCAGAAGATATTAATGCCTTCTAATGGAGTCCTAATTGTAGAGCAGCGACCCAACATTTATCATTATATTCACTCAGGAGGCCTAAGTCTTTGCTTTGACAAAGATAACACTTCTTCCCCAGATGGACCATCTCTATGTTGCATTTATTTCACAACCATGCCCAGTTTTCACTTTGCTCATCATTCACAGAATCACAAAATTCTGGAACTAAAAGAAAAGTTGAGCCATTCTAACAGGTGGAAGGTGGTATCTTGTTGTGGTTTGGATTTGCATCGCCCTAATGGCTAGTGAAGTTAAGCATCTTTTCATCCATCTGTTGGCCATTTGTATGTCTTCGTGGGGAGAAATGTCTCTTCAGGTCTTCTGCCCTTTTTGTAATTGCATTATTTGGGTGGTTTTTTGTTGTTGTTGTTGTTGAGTGGTATGAGTTATTTATATTTTTTAGACAGTGGCTATAATCAACAAGACAAGGGATAACAAGTGCTGGAGAGGCTATGGGGAAAATAGAACCCTTATACACAGCTAGTGGGAATGTAAACTGGTACAACCACTATGGAACGCAGTATAGGGATTCCTCAAAAAATTAAGAGTACAATTACCATTTTGACCCAGCAATCTCTCTTCTGGGTATCTATCCCCAAAACTTGAAAACTTTAATCTGTGAAGATACATGTACCACAATGTTCATTGCAGCACTGTTCACAGTGGCCCAGTCATGGAAACAACCAAAGAGTGTTTTGATAGATGACTGGATAAAAAAGTGGTATATTTGCACAATGAAATATTACTCACTGATAAGAAAAGATGACATACTGCCATTTGTGACAACATGGATGGATCTTGAGATCATCATGTTAAGTGAAATAAGTCAGACTGAAAGAATCAAGAGCCATATGATTTTACTTATGTGGAATATAAAACTGAAAGTAAAAAGGAAACAAAAATTCATGAACACAGTCAGTAGTTTAGAGATCACCTGAGGGTAAGGGAGGAGGAGGAGTAGGGAAGGAGCATCAAATATATGGTGCTGGAAAAAGAACTGACTCTGTGTGGTGAGCACATAATGCAACACATAGATGACGTCATGTAGAATTATATACCTGGAACCTATGTAATTTTTATCAACCAATGTCAATCCAATAAATTTAACAATTAAAAAAAAAGAAAAGAAAAGAAAATGTGGGGTCTTTTAGCCTATTTTTTTCACTTTTCAATAATGAAATAGATTTTCAAAGAGGAATAAGAACCTTCTCTAGGTTTCACAGCTACAGTAGTCTATAGTTTTGTCATTTTCTGGAATTTTGCTCCATGCTCTGAGTAGCTGCAGGAGGGTGGGGGTGGGGGGGGGTCACAATTCTCCTAGAAGCTCTCTTTCCAACTTCCTGGCCTTCTTTCTTCAAGAGATTTTTTTTTTCTTAAAGGCTGTATGATGCAAGATAGTGATTTTAAACCTGGCAAGTTACTTAACTTTTCTAATCTATAAATTAGTAGAATTTCTATTTCATAGTATTGCCATAAGAATTTCACGTGATAATAAATATGAACTATCTTGCTAGTGGTTGGCTTTCTCTTCGCCCACAACTATTATGCAGAATCAGAAACTTACCTGAAAGACCACATGTGGTCATGAGTCTGAAAGTGACCACAATTCCTCCATATGATAGCTTTCCATAAACATTAGAGTGTGAGTTTCATAATGTTATGTGTACTGCTGAATTCTCACATTTTATTTTTCCTTGACACTAGTGAAAACACCAGAGTAGTAAACATCTGGATAACTGACAGAATCACAGAGATTACATTGTTGCCATTGTCACTACCCATAAAATACAAAAGGATTGGAGAAATATCAGAGAATTAATTCTTAGCATTCACAAGAGGGTAATCATCCTAAGTTTAAAGGATAATGAGAACTCTTTCAAAGCTTTAAAATGTTTGAGAAAGGAACAATTTTAGACACATGTAAATCATTGGCATATTTAAAAAATATTGTATATATTTATGTATTTATTATTTATTTGTTTGTTTATTTATTTATTGTTTTGTGTGGTTTTTTTGACAGAGAGAGAGAGACAAAGAGAAGGGGGAGGGCCCAGAGCAGTCTCCATAGTTGACAGCATTAGTTTTCCATATAGTTTCACTCCACAGGTGGGCGTGGGGCTGCGCAGGGCAGGAACTGGGCCGGGAGCCTCCCACATAGGCCCCAAGTAAGAACTGAACTGGGGGCTCACCCCAGCTCAGCATATGGGCTGGGCCGGGATTCGATCCTTGGGCTCTGGGGCTGCCAAGTGAGCTCTTAACTGGTTGAGCCATCCCAGCTTCTCCTATATTTATTTTTATGTAATGTATATTATCATATGATCATTAATGGTGCTGATATTGAAAGAATGCCCTAATATCTTTTGCCAGTATAATTGAATTATGGCTGACATACGGTACATATATAAAGTGTACAACTTGATATGTATATACCCATGAGATTATCAATAAAATCAGTAAAATCAAAATAATGAACATATCCATCAATCCCCCAAATTGACTTATACCCCTTTAACATCCCACTCTTCCATTACCATGTCTGTCCCCAGAAAATGGCTGACCTGTCACTACAAATTAGTTTGCATTTCCTAGCATTTTATATAAATCTGATCATTCTGTATGTATTAGCTTTTTCTTCTCTAATTCACCATGATTATTTTGAGATTCACCAATGCTGTTCATATCAATAGTTCATTCCTTTGTATTGCGGAGTAGCATTCCTTTCATGGGTTTACCACAATTTATCTGTTTGATGATGGGTATTTGGGTGGTTTCCAGTTTTGTATTACTATAGAACTTTAGAGTTCATTTTACAAATAAAGTCACTATGAACATTTATGCACAGTCATTCTAGTAAATTTGTGCTTTTATTTTTTGGGGATAAATATTAAAAAATTGAACAACTAAATTGTGATATGTGTATGTGACCTTTTGAGGAAACTAGCAAGTTGTTTTGCACAGTGGATATACCATTTTTCATTGCCACCAACAGTGCATGAGCATTTTATTTACTCCATCTCCTCACCAGTATACTTGGTATGGTCTGTCTTACAAATTTCAGTCATATTACTACCACTAATCAAATTGCTGTAAGGAAAGGACACCTTCACAATTTTCAACACAGAGTTAAAACTGTTCTTTTTACAACTTACAAAAAAGGTGTTACATCCTCTTATTTATTTTAAAATATTATTTTATTGCTTGAGAGAAGGAGAGAGGGAAAGGGGAGGGGGGGTGTCCAGAGCAGTCTCCATAGTTGTACAACATTAGGTGTGACATGGTTTCATTCCACACAGGTGGATATGGGACCTCACAGGGCAGGAACTGAACTGGGGACCTCCTGCAGGGGAGGTAAGAATCTTCACCACCATCTTAGCAGTTATCAGTTGTGCCCCAGTTCAGCATATGGGTCTGCATGGGCTGGGGCTGGAATTCCATCCCCAGACCTTGAGATTGCAAGGCTAGCACTCAACCTCTTCAGATATCCTGGCATCCCCAAGTTATATTCTCATATAAAACATTTATAATAAACACAAGTTTAAGAACTTGCATATCCAAGAGTAAAATAAAGAACACTCTTCAACTGAAATTTAAAAGTTGATGAAATTTTGTAGGGAAAGCAAAAAATAAGAATATATGGTAATAAAAGGCCTGTCAGGGCTGCCTCCATGCTATAGAAAACTCCATGTAAGGGTGCTGAAGCAAGAACAATGCATAGTTTTGAGTGACAGAAAGGGACAAGATACCAGAATACTGAAAGTATATGGTGGTTCTGCACAACCCATCCATTTAGTGTTCTTTGTTGTTTCAATTATTTTCTCCCTGGGTTGATCTCCAAAACATGATGGTTTGAAGTCCAAGGTGTTAGGAGAATCTTCGTTCATTAGTTCCTCTTTCGAGGAAGTACAGGTGGAAAGAAGAGGGTGTAGGTAGGATGGAGGAGAGAAGGTTTATGAAACCCCTTAGGAGCTGATGCCTACCACCTTCATTTCCATCTCAATGGCCCCAACTCAGTAAGCACGTGTCACTTCCTGCAAAGCAGGGGTTCACGGTTATTACTTCAGGACCAGCTGTAACCCACGTAGACAGACCTGCGCAAGCAGACCAGATCTTGAAGTAGGCAACACACAGCTTGTATAATACCATGTTTTGGGACAAAAAAGCACCCGTTAAACTATAGCCATGTCATTTATTTAGGACATTTCCCCTCAGAGGACCTGGCTAAAGACATATCCCTACGATTCCAATAGCCTCTCCGGTTAGCCTTATGTACATTCTAGAGTGGTTGCATTCAGCCACAGTAAAGAGGCGTTTTCCAAGCGTGAAAGCCAGAACTGTTCTAAAAACTCCTGACACGTTTCAAAGGCTATCTATCCTTCAAGGACTTAACACCGTGGTCAGTTATTATACGAGGGAATAGACAGCTTTGACTAAGCACTAAGCTTTTATTGTGAAATTCCACATATACATTTGATTCTTGCACATACACACACTCACTCACATCTGCTAGTAGAAGATATATGTGGTGATCCTCAACAGAAAAAAAAAAGTAATAATTCCACTTAAGTTTATCCAACCTGAGGCCTAACAGGCTGTATGTGGCCCAGGACAGCTTTGAATGCAGCCCAACACAAATCCATTAATTTCCTTAAAACATGCTCAGATTTTTTTTCTTTGTTATAGCTCATCAGCTACCATTAGTGTGAGTGCGTTTTATGTGTGGCCCAAGACAATTCTTCTTCTTTCAGTGAGGCCCAGGGAGGCCACATGAGCATCGCTGACTTACACGCTGCTAGACACTAAGTGCTTCTCATGCATTTATCAAGTCATCTCTTTCAACAACCCTTAGAGGTGAATGGGACTCTGTTCATTTTACAGATAAGGGCTGTAACAGAATATTTTTACAAAATAAAATAGGAATGCTACGTGTCCAAGATAGCAGCCTTACCCATATATTGAAAGAACATACCTCAAAGTTTTAAACTAGGAGATGCCGGGATAGCTCACCCATGGAGCACTTGCCTCACAATCACAAGGTTTGGGGTTCGATTCCAGCTCTGGCCCATGCAACCCCATATGCTGAACTGTGGTGCAGATGGTAACTGCCAAGATGGCTCTGTGGCAAAGGTTCTCGCCTCCCATGCGGGAGGCCCCCAGTTAGGTTCCTGCCCCATGCGGTCCCACATCCACCTGTGTGGAATGAAACCATGTCACAACTAATGTACAACTATGGAGACTGCTCTGCGCCCTCCCCCTTCTCTCTCTCTCATCCTCTCTCAAAACAACAACAAACAAATAAAAAAACTTAAATCTTTAAAAAAGTTTTTAACTACATAGTCTCTAATCCTGAAATGTTTTATTAATAAACATTTGAGGGCTTCATCTTGATTGGTAAAAATGTACTTGTTCATTCAAACAGTGTAAATACTAACTAAGGAAATAGTTTAGATGACTGTCTTTACTCTAGAAAGTATAGATTATAAAGATAGATTTCACTGAAATCTAAAAAAAAGAAATATATTCAATATATTGAGACTTTTAACATTTAGTTTTTTTTCTTTTTAAGTGAAAATTGAGAGGAGGAAACGTAGTTACCGAGTCTTACTTACTGCAAGGCTATTTGAGAGCCTGAGCGAGAAGTGTGGGTATGAGAATTGGAAATGAAATGCAAATGTGGCAGATGTATACAATTTCGTTTGATTACCGTATAGGTCAGCCTGGCAGATGAGCTGCTTGAAATAGATGATGAAGATTGCCTGAGATAATTCCGCGGCGTGCTGAGACTGGCTGGCTGTGTTCGCAACGGCCTACACCAGGAGACGCGTAATTACGTAGCACTGTTAGGATGGAAGCTGTGAACGTGGTCGCCAGCATGCGGCAAAAGGCCCTTTCTCCGGAGCTCACAAGTGCTTCCAGTGCTCCAGGTGCTGGGGTTTTCATTCAAACAGAAAGCAACAATGGGGAAGCCGGGATGGCTCAGTGGGTTAGGTGCTCGCTTTGTAGCCCCGGGGACCCCTGGCCCCGGCCCTGGCCCGTGTGGACCCATATGCTAAACTGGGGAGTGCCCCCAGTCCGGTTCTCACTGGGGTGAAGACCCCAGCCCAGTTCCTGCCCTGTGCAGCCCCACGCCCACCTGTAGAATGAAACTATGTGGAAAAACCGATGATGTACAACGATGGAGACTGTTCTGGGCCCTTCTCCCTTCTATCTGTCTCTGACTGTATCTCTCTCTCTCTATGTCAAAAACAATAAATAAATCTTTTTTAAAAATAAAATAAAATAAAGCAACAATGAATCCAAAGTTGTCAACATGCGTTTTTCCAAAACAGAATACGTATGGATGTGTACAATTTAAACAATATTGATTTTAAGCTTAATTCCCAGTGAGTGATTGAGTGATACAGGGGACATTTATGTTATCAATTGGCAGGACAGTCTTACCTTCTAAATAATTAGATATACTGATACTTTGGTAAGAAGAAAAGCTATAAATTGTTATGCAAATGTGTAGTAAATGAGATTGTGGTCATTCCCATTATTAAGTGCTTTGTGTTTATTTCAGAATATATTATCTCCAGCTTCCCTTTAAGACCTGCTTTATTTTTGTGTGTCTAAGAAACAGTACAGTAGTCTCCCCTTATCCACAGGGGATATGTTCTAACAGCCCGAGGGGATGCCTGAAACCACAGAGAGTACCAAACCCTACATATACTGTGTGTCTTTGTTTTTTTTTACCTTTATCATACATACTTATGATAAAGCTTACTTTACAAATTAGACACAGTAAGATTACCAACCATAAGTAATAATAAAGTAGAACACACAATGACATATTTAATAAAAGTTATGTCAATGTGGTCTCTCTCTCTCTCTCTCAGAATATCTTACTGTACTCTACTCACCCTTCTCGTGGTGACATGAGATGATAAACGCCTACGTGATGAGATGAAGTGAGGTGAGTGACGTACGGAACTCACATGGTGTTAGGCTATTACTGACCTTCTAGAAGACACGGCGATCTTGAATCACTGGGCCATGAAAATGGCCATGGTTGAATGTCAGGAGCAGATGATGTTGACAGTGGGGGATCTTGGATAGTTTAAATAATTTCTTTCATGAATTTCCCATTGAATGTTTTTGGATTGTGGTTGAACGTGGGTAGATAGGTGAAACTGCGGAAAGCAAATTTATGAATAAGGAGGGAGGAGTCTATTGGATTGAGAGGTACTTGTCAAAAATGAAATACAAAAATTATAAACATGAGACATATATTACCTACAAAACAATCACACATAAAGCCATTAAAGAAGTTATTACATGAATTACATTGTAGAAGGAAGTCCTCTGTGTTAAGTGAAGCATTCTACGTACTATGATTGCACTTGCTTGTATAGGTACATTCAGGGGATATTTTTGTGTGTGAGGCATCATAGTAAGCACTGTGGCTTTTAATTTAAAGCCCAGATAACACTAAGATAACACTAAGAAATACAAATTAATATAAAATTGATCTCCTACCTAATTATTTGCTTCTGGATTCAGGAAATATAAAGTAAAAATGCCTTGTACAAATTTGCTGAAGGTGATGCTATTGATATAAAAAAAGCATTAACCAGCGAAGCTGGGACGGCTCAGTGGGTTTAGTACTTGCTTTGCAGCCCCGAAGACTGAGGATCAAATCCTGGCTCCGGCCCATGTGGACCCATATGCTGAACTGGGGTGTGCCCCTGAGCAGCCCCGTGCCCACCTGTGGAGTGAAACTATATGGAAAACTAATGTTGTCAACTATGAAGACTGCTCTGGGCCCTCCCCCTTCTCTCTGTCTGTCTCACTCTGTCAAAAAAAAAACACAATAAAAATAAATCTTTATTTATTTATTTATTTATTGTTTTTGACAGAGAGAGAGAGAACTGAACTGGGGGCACTCCCCAGTTCAGCACATGGGTCCGCACGGGCTGGGGCCGGGATTCGATCCTTGGTCCCCGGTACTGCGTAGTGAGCGCTTAACCCATTGAGCCATCCCGGCTTCCCCAAAAATAAATCTTTAAAAAAGAAAAGCATTAACCTTTTTTTTCCTCCTAGATTGGCCCAGGTAACTGTAGAATTGTATTGCTCATTGGTAATATATAACTGAATGCCTAAGAGATGTTCAAAGGGCAGGAACGTCATGGAAAATATCACATGAACTTATTATCACATTTTTTTTTATAGTGAAAGTCAACAAGTCTCCATGAGAATCAGCTTAAAAATCAGAGGAGGGACGCATTGTAGTTGCTAATAGCTCAGTGTGGTGACTCACTGGAGTGACATCCCAGAATGCAATTTTACTGTTCTAATTCTGGGGGAAATAGGTATAGATTCCTATTTACAGTCAGTTTTATGGTAACTTCACAGTTTTCTTTTTCTAAAAATGAGGAAATGTTGAATGAATGTTTTCTTACTAGGAGCCTTTAAGTATTCGTATTCATGAACTACATATTTTTGTCTAAAATTCAGATATTGTGTTTGTAATTTTGATCACGCAACCTTTATAAACACAAATACAATTTTCCATACTCACATTTCATGCCAAATTACTGAATTAATAATGACAATTTTGTCTATTGCAACTGCCTTTCTCTCTACAACTCTGGTTTTACTGACATCATAGTTATTGTTCCTTTTTATCTTATTGTGTGGAGACTAAGCTAAACCTGAATAAACCCAAATAAAAACCAAATATAAACCAAATACAGAGGAAGCTAGGATGACTCACTCAGCAGGTTAAGCACTTACTTTGCAGCCCCAGAGACCGAGGATTGAATCCTACTCTGCCCAGGTGAACCCATATGCGGAGCTGGGGTGTGCCCCCAGTTCAGTTCTTGCCAGGGCCTATGTGGGAGGCTTCCTGCCCAGTTCCTGCCCTGCGCAGCCCTGTGCCCACCCGTGGAGTAAAACTACATGGAAAACTAATGCTGTCAACTGTGGAGACTGCTCTGAGCCTTCCCCATTCTCTCTGTCTCTCTCTGTCTGTCTCTGTCTTCGTCAAAAAACAATAAAAATAAACCTTAAAAAAAAGAGGGAAAGCTGGGATGGCTCAGCGGGTAAAGCACTCGCTTTGAAGCCCGGAGGACCGAGGATTGAATCCCGGCCCTGGCCCATGCGGACCCACATGCTGAACTGGGGTGTGCCCCCAGTTCAGTTCTTGCTAGGACCTACCGGTAC
>PVKE010021244.1:0-26711 GCA_004027555.1 Craseonycteris thonglongyai | reverse complement strand
TGGAGACCTTTTTATCTGAATAAAATAATATTAAATAAATAATTAAAAACAACATCTATGTTTTGATTCTTTTTTATTTGGACCTCGAATGTGTAGTCGGCCCCCAAACTGCTGTTTGATAGTTAATGTGGCCCATGGGCTAAAAAGTTTGGAGACCCCTGGAAAGGTTCTTAAATGTTTAGAAATTCACTTTCATTTTTTAGAAAAGATTTATTTTCTCGTTTGAGAAAAGGTAAGAGACAGAGAGAAGAGAAGGGGGCCCAGAGTAGTCTCCATAGCTGTGTATCATTAGTTATGACATGGTTTCATTCCACACAGGTGGATGTGGGGCCCCACAGGGCAGGAACTGAACGGGGGTCCTTCTACATGGGAGGCAGAAACCTTCATCACTGAGCCGTCTGGGCAGTTACCAGTTGTGCCCCAGTTCAGCCTATGCATGACCTGGGCCTGGATTCCATCCCTGGACCGCACAGTTGCAAGGCAAACACTCAAGCTGTTGAGCTATCCTGGCATCTCCTAGAAATTCATTTTCTGAAGCATCTTTGGGTGATGTTTATGGCTCTAGTTAATGATCTCAACCCTGTATTTCTTTTCCTTCTTAGGTAAGGAAGAAAACACAAAAAAGTTCATTTATCTTTATTTCTTCTTCCTTTCTTTTCAGATGAAATTTGACTCAAATAACAGTCCACAGTTTAGGAACGGTCTCTTTTGCAAAGAGAACCCAGAGTTCTCTGACCGAACTGTTACATTCCAACATACTGTCCAAAAGCCACTTCACCTACAGCCTTCCTCCCCAGCTCTAACCCATAGCCACACTATGATCACTGACCTAGTCCACATTTCTCTTAGAAAATGAAGGAGATGGGTTTCAATCAGTATACAGATGAGTCTTAATCACATGTGATGCAATGTTTCACATGACAGAATGAATTCACTGACTAACTCTGCTACCACCAGAGTTTTGTTTTTAATGATTTTTTTTCTTCTATACTTGCTTTCAGGATTGCTATTAAACGTTTGAATGTTTGGATCCATCCTGCTGGTTGTGCTGATATTCTTTAAATCTTGGGCAATTAACAGATAAATATTTCTTGAATTCTCACCAAGTGTTCAGCCGGTGCTACAAGTTGGAAAAGATACAATATATAAGCCATGAAAGGTGTGTTTGTTCTCACAAAGCTCACAATTAAGATGGGGGAAAGAGGGCTAATAGCCTGAAGCAGCACCCAGCACACAAGGTGGTGTATCATGAGGGTCCAGTTAGCCAACTCATCTAGTATCAATGGTTCAGAACTTCTTTTGGGTCCAGCAGCACTTTAAAGTTCAAGTGAAGGCTCTATAGTCTCCCCCACCCCAGAAACATGCAAAAAAGTTTGTGGGTTCACACACAAATTTTCACATTGATTCCAAAGGGGAGGGAGATGGTCCATGAACTTCCTGAAATCCATTCTGAATTCAACAGTTTATTGATCTCTCTCCTAAGAAACCTAGAAGAAACTCATTTAATTCAAGAGGAAGTTAAAGGTAGTTTAGGTCATGCATTGGGATTTAAAATTTACCTTGGATGATGGATTAGATTTAAGAGAAGGGAAAGGAAGCAAATCTTTATGAGAGACACAGTACATAATTTATATGCCATCTCATTTAATCTACTGAGCAATTCAGTGAAGAAGGTGCCATCCCTCATGCTAGAAAAATAGAGACTGAGGAAGCTTAATAAATTGCCTGAGATGACTCTTAGCTTTTAGAGCCTGAGTTGTATTGAAACTCACGTCTGTATGAAAACAGATTCTGAGCTATTTCCACTACACATTCTACTGAGGAAAGAGACGACAAATCTCTGCCATCTAATGTGCACGTTCTCCAGTGTGCACGTGCGATCTGAGGGAGAGGCTAGAGGTGAGGAGGAGTAGAAGGCTCTTCTAGCTCTCTAGGAAAATGAAGTTAAATGAGGCCACAATTGAGGTAGGTACTCTACTGTTATGATACTGCCTACAAACCAAGAACATCTAGTAAAAACAGATATGAATTATGGTGACTCTTTCTCTCAGGCCATTATATGGTTGTTGTGGGAGGACAAGATTATTGTTTTTAACTTTTTGTTCTCTCCCTGTAACAGGACAGTACCATTGTCACGTGACTTTCCCACACTTCCTAGCAAGCAGAATATATATCTCCCCACCCCATTGACCTTTACCTTGGCCTGAGGAATTAACTGTGTTAACCCCGTAGACTGTGAATGCACAGTGTGCCCGTTCAGAGCACAGGCTTGAATGGTGTTCTCTCACACTCCTGATCTTCTGCCCTCAGTAAGTACAACAGGCTGCAGAGAGCGGCTGCCCCTTCAGCCTGGATCATAGAATAAGAAGATACAGTAGACTTCCAGTTAACCGGCACCCATGGGAATCGGTAGATGCCAGATGAATGTAAGTAGATGCTCCATTAACTGGAACTCAAGCAACCAGCAGTCCTGGTTAATGGAAACTCTCCTGTATGTGGAGCAGATATGAACCTAACCGATAGCCTGGAGGCAACTTTAGCTGAGCCCACTCAAACCAGCAGGGAACCCACAGTGTAGAACTGTGAGAGAGAACTGAGCATTGATGGTGGTAAGTGCTAAGAGTCAGAGGTTGCTTGATACCACAGCATACCCTGACTTCTGATAGTGGGTCAAGCATGGCCTCAAGACTTTGAGACTACCCAAGAGTCGAAGTGTCATCAGAGAAACTTAAATGACACCAAGGAAAATTCCAGAATCAACCGGAAGTAACCTGGTTTGCATAAGTCAGGGATTATGCCGGTAAGACAGGGTTCTTGACTTTTTCTTTTCCATCCTGTCAACCCAGGGCTCAGCCTCCAGAGCGGTGGTGGGAAGCTCAATGCCATTAGGGGACTATGTTCCTGGTGAGATGGTTGTCACTGAATTAAACTCAAGGCTCTGATTGTGGGTTTTCTCTTCTCTTCTTTATTCTTAATATGGAGGAGGGAAATAAGAGGGGGCACAAGACAGAAAAAAGATAGGAAAATGCGAAGCTCTTGGGCAGTTCACAAATCTGACAACTGGATTCTGAATAACTGAGAGCATGCTGTATTTTCGAACATTGGCCCATAAAGAAACAGGTACATACACTCACACCCCTACACATGGCTTCTGTGAGGCTGTTTCAGTGTTTGGCCATACAATCTCAATGCCAGCCTAGGCAAGGTCTAATTAGCATCCTCTCCTATGCAATGCTCTACTGAGAGTTGTGTAGATGATGGAATACCAGGGCGCAGACAGATGACTCTCTCACCCTCACTTCTCGTTAGCACAACCTTAGCACCTAATTACTTTAATGCATTTAAAAAGCTGTCTATGGCTTCAGGAAAAGAAAACCCAAAACTTTTAAAGATTTTTTATTGCATTCTTCTCTCAGCCATGCTTTTGTACTAACCCTACAGAGGACTAGAGTTTTGGTGAAAGAGAAATGGGGCGACAGGAGCAAACACACTCACACGTCTTTGTATTCTACCCAACCCAACTCACCCCAATGCCCTTCCAGGCAATCACCACTGTGCAGGGCAGTCCATCAACCGGAGCCCCAGTTGACACTTGCTGAATTCAGGTTTTGTAAAGCAAGCTGTTAGGACTCTGCGGTTTTGGCTGCAGGCGTTTGCTCGGCTTCAGCAGCTCAAATGTTGGAGCCTCAGCCCTGTTCCAGTGCCAAATATTTGTCCACATGCTGTTCCCATGCAGTGAAGACTCAGCTCTGTTGACATCCCTGGGACAGGAGGAAGGCAGTCCTCCTCTTCCCGTCCCACATGTGTGGTGAGTCTCCTGGTGATGAGGTCACAGAGGGCAGAGGACGCACACCTGAAATGAGCTGCTGGGCCCAGGACCCTCAGGGGAGCCAGGAAGCTGGTTCACGTCTGACAGTAACTGCCCCCCGAGCTGGGAGAACATGATCCACTCCCAGGACTGTGTGCCTTTCCCATTCAGGTGTTTCTAAGCTCTGCTATTAGATCATGATAATTTCCAGAATCTTTCCACATAGGTGAATGGGTTAAAAGATCAGATGGTTTCATCAATGTAGTCTTTCTGTCAAATGCAGTCTCCCCAGACAATGAGAAACTTTGTTACAGGAAACCTATTCCTCAATTAGGAGCCTCCCTGCCCCAGAGAACTAGACCCCGCTGAATAGACCTTTCTTTCCTGTCAGGTACAGGATGTGTTATCTACAAGGATATCAACATAACCATATTTTGGACTAGAGGGCTTTTTACTTTTAAGAAATAAAGACAGGGAAAAAATTGTGTTTAAAAATGGCATCTGGCTTAGAGGCCCTGATTCATTCTCTTCCAACAATTCAGCAAAATACCTACAAAGACACAGAAAAGATGCAAACCTGCCATTACCAAAATTGGAACTAAATACCTATTGTCAGAATTTAGGATCAATTTCTACTAAGTGCACGACTGGCAAAACGGTATTAGAAACACAGTCCAAGGGATGCTGGGATAGCTCAGTGGTTGAGCACTTGCCTCATAATCGAAAGGACTAGGGTTTATTTCCCAGCCCTGGCCCATGCAAACCCATATGCTGAATGGTGGTGCAACTGGTAACCACCTGAGGGCTCAGTGGCAAAGGGTCTTGCCTCCCACGCAGGAGGCCCCTTGGTTTGGTTACCGCCCAGTGTGGCCCACATCCACTTGTGTGAAATGAAACCACGTCACAACTAATGATGTATAACTATGGAGACTGCTCTGGGCTCTCCCCCTTCTTTTTCACTCTCCCCCACCTTCTCTCTCAAAAAGATAAATAAAAAAAAATTAAAGAAACAAAATGCAGTCCATGATTCACTGTGCTACAACCACTGGACATAGAGCTAGTTTCCCTCTCTTTCCCCGAAAGAAAATGGAAGTAGGTAAAAAGTCCCTGCCCCTTCGCAGTATCTGATCCCTGGTTCAGAAATGCAAAATATGCACCAACTGGGTGACGCAGGCCATCTCCCTATGTGCGTGATGCTCTCTGAGGCCGGCGCCATCCCTCTATCTACATTTCATCCCGGCCCACATCTCTCTTTCCTATGTCAGCCATAGATGAGAATTCCCAGAAAATGCGTGAAGGTGCAAACCCCAGAGTATGTCCAATAGGCTGGTAGCTTCCTAGAAGCAGTCCCAGGAACAGCACATTCTAGGGACTACAGCCCTTAGCATTTCCATCAGGGCCAACGCCAGTGGGTAGGAATGAGGCATGATGAAACGTCAATCTAACAGGAGCACTGGACATTTCTCAGCTAGAGACTGAGAACAGGTTCGGAAGAAATGCATGTTAATGTGCTGTTCAGTGCTTATTTGAAGAATGAGATCAAAGACAGACACTAACTTTGTATTTGTAAAATGTCATATGTCTCTCCTTTAAAAATAAGAAAAAGGGGGTGGGGGAGGGGTGGAAATAACTAATACCAGGCCCATAAAAATGCCAAAGAACAGGGACCCTAACTCTAAAGACATACAGGATTAACCAAAATTTGAAAGTGATTTAATATAATGACCAGAAGAAAATTTTAGAAAACTATCGCTCATCCTCAGTAAAAATATAAAGAGGAGCAAAAAACTCAATGAAAATTGGCAAAAGTGGCAAGCCATAGAGACTGCCAATAAAGTGAGCATTGAATAGCAAAACTTCAATCTGTACTAGAAATAAAGAAAAAATGGACAATAGCCAAAAACTAAAATAGTTTAAGACAGTATATGAAATAACTGTTCAACAGATATTTGTTGAATATGCAATAGGAAGATCTAAACAGATGCTGATATAGCTATGACCTCTCCCAAGTGGAACTGGTTGGAGAAAAAAAATGAACTCTTTAATAGCTGCTGAGTTTGCCATTTTCCTTTGGAGAACGTTTGTATTAAAAGCTCCTGGTGAGGGAGAGAGAACTAAAGAAACAACTTGCTGTGTAAACAGGATAACTAGAATAGACAACACACCCCTCTCTAACTAGTGGGTCTCAGGTCTGTGTTTTCCAGGCGCAGGTGCAAATATGGGTATACTCAATGGGGGACTTATTTGACATCGAGGCAGAACATTTTTATCACGGAATAACCTGCAGCACCGTACCACTACTCTCTTAGCAAATGGTAAGGGAAGAGAAGACCCAAACGGTGATTCTTACTTCCTGGTTTGACAGGAAATAAACTTGGGGAATGTGGATGAACATGTGGAATCAGCCAGCATGAACAGCCTGTAAGAGTTTGCAGGGTCGTCTGTGTGCCTGGGTGGGCAACTACACATTCCAAGTTGTTACACATCTATGGTTAGCGCCTGGTTTCATGTTAGATATGATTTATTGTGAACTCCCTTTTTATGTCTCTCACACAAATCAAACCATGCTACAGTCCACACTTAATGGGGGTTGAAATCCTTCCAAACTTGTTTGGTGCTTAACTTCCTCTTTAACCGAGGTTAACCAAAAGACAATGTTGAAAACGTTTTCTCCCAGCCATCTAAAGAAAAATAGATGAAGTGCTAAAATAATAACATCCAGTGTGCAAACCATAACAACCATCATCAGTCAGAGTGCTGCAGAGCAGCCACACCTCCAGCAAGAAGCCTGTCACCTCATAACCTCAGAAGGGCGGGGCTGGGGAAGAGGGACAAAGGCAGGTGGCCCGAGCAAGGCCAGGTGCCGACTCACTGGTTGAAGCTCTCCTTTAACTGGACCCCAGCACACGCACGACCAGGAGGCGGAGCTGTTGGAGTGGCCTCGCCCTGGTAGCGATCTCGCTGGGGTGAGGAGAAAGGTTCCCAAGTTGGTGGGAGGGTGACAGTTGTGTTGGCATGGGTGCGGTGAAGTGGAAATGAGATGAAGGACTTGGGAGTTCCACTCGTGGTCAGCTCTGGTCGGTCAGTGAAGAGTTGTGTGATTTCATCTCCCTGAGACTCTGTTTCCTTAACTGTAAAATGCATATGTTAGTACTCACCTGGCAGAGTTGGCTACAGGAATAAAGAAGACAAGGAGAATGAACACTTAGTGTTATAGTCAACATCCAAGCCCCTTGGAGGAGTAGAGAGCTTGTGAGTGGCAGCATGGGGAATAGCTCAGCAAATACACAGCTAGGGAGAGAAACAGTGATGTTCAGACAATCAGAATACTGGCTTTGGACTTTGACACACTTGGGTTCAAATCCTGGCTTGTTCAACTAGTAGCTCTCTAAGCACAGGGATGATGCCTAAGGCGCCACAACATACACAGTCTATTACCTCACCTATAAAGCACCTACCCTTGATATAGAATTAATTGAGATCACATTTGTAAAGTGCTTTATATAATACCTGGCATACAGACAGAGTTCTATAAACCAAGTAATATTTAAAATGATTAGTAAATGCAGCCTGTTTTCATTTATATATACTAATATATATTTTATTCAGCATATGAATATATAATAAAATATAATTGTATTGCACTGTAATACATGTTACAACATATAATATAATATAATATAATACAATATAATAATATATATTTTATCCCAAATATTATTATTATTATATTTCCTGTGAATTATTGAAAGATGCAAGCCTACATAGTTGGTTTTGGAAATCTTCCACACATGTTTAATGCTGGTTAACTTGTTCAAGTGGTTAAAATAAGTCACTATAATAGATGTATGTGGGCATACAGAACACATGCATTTAGTATGGTTAGTTTTCAAGATTCTTATTAGTGAACAATTACCATATGTCAGGAGCTCTGCTATATGTATTGCACACATTATTTTAAAATAATCCCCACACAACCCTACTCATTGGGTTATTTTATTACAGTAATAATTATTATTAGACTCATAGGGAGAAGAGACCCAGACTTCAAGTCTTGACCTTATCCCATCTCTGTCCTCTCAAATAAAATACATTTGCTTGGAAATATTACCCAGGGTGAGAAGAATAACGGATGACACAAGAAGGTACAAGAATTTTTTTAGGACTCACTAACACAGTCATCAATGTGTTGGTGGTACCTGGCAAGACACAAATCTAGCTTTGAAGAGAAAGGAAATGCAGATACAAAGTGATGGTATATGATTGGGCACACCTTTAAAACCTGACCAAGCCACCAGATCTGCCTGGGAGAATTCTCAGAAAGCACAGAGCACAGGCCAATGGTTAAACACTCAGCACCCTTCTCCTTACTGGCTGCGAGCACCAATCAGGGACTCCTAGGCCCCTATCACAGAAAGGCAAGAACAACACTGAAATTCAAGTTCTTGGCAGAATCAACCTTCAGGGGAAAAAACGAACACAATATTGCCTGTGCAGTCACCCAGGTCATCCAGGGGAAAGTCTCAGACTGCAGTCAAGTGAGTAAGTGATGAAGGGAACTCTGAAAGGCAATCCCCGAAAACCAGATCTGATGGGCACAAATTCGGCAAGCCCCAGCCAGCACCAGCAGAGCAAGCCATGTGGGATCTGGGATTGTTCTCTTTCCCAGGGTTCTCTGTGAATTTTAAGGACTCTGAGTTGTTTCCAGCATGCTCAAAATTTAGTTATTTATGACTCCCCAAAGTGTACATAATTACAGCATGGTAGATCACTCAGGTATAGCATGATTATTCTCACGTATCTAAAAATTTTTTTTAAATTTCTTTCTGGATCAATATGAAATTTTTGGTGCTTTATGGAACTTGTGACATTTTAGTTGTAAGTAAATTTGCTCTTCTGTGAGTCAAAAGCACTTCCTTATTTTCTTGTTTTTAAGACATGCCAATCCAAACATCATGAATCATTTAAGAGACGAAGACAAGGCCTGTCAAGTGGTTAAACAGTTGATACAAATGGGGATGTATTCACATACAAATGGAATGATGCAATGATGTTCAAAAGATATCTATTCTATTTCTGCAGTGTAGCCTACAGAGTGTTCAAACTCGCGGAATTGGATCTGGATGGAGGCAGAACAGAAGGGTACTGGAATGAGGCAAAGGCAGCAGAGGTAGTTGTGAGGGGAATGAAAGGCAGACCAGGAAAAAAAAAACATGGGTCAGCAGGGAAGCTAGCCTGAACCACTCCGTTCTACACCTCCTTTCCTGCTGACCAGTCTCCCAGGGGGCAGTTGCTCTACTCCTCAGCCAGGGAAATAATTGCCCCAACTACTCCAGCTCCTTAGGCTAAATTTCCTCCTGTCCTCACCTTCAATTCAACTCTCCCCCTCAACAGATGTCAAGAGAAAATTTGGGTTTCAGTTATCAGTGAGGGAAAAGGGCCCTCTTAAAATCCACATCAAGCTCCAGAGGTTAGTATTTGTAATTAAAAAGACAGGCCCTCCTCAGCATCCACTGATGGAGAGGTTGTAAGATTCTCTGAAATTCACACCAAGTCAAAAATCTGAGGTCAGAGTAGCTGACACACGTTGTAAAAACATCCTCTCCACAGTAAAGAACTATAAACTTTCCTCTTTCTCCTTACAGGGCGGGTGAGGATCTTCAAAGACTTGGAGTAGAAATGCAAAAGATACATTGGGTTTTAAGAAAAGATGACAGAACAAATCTTTATTACAAAATGTTCGTCTTTTGGAACCTAACAAAATACATTAAAAATCATAAACAAATAAAATGCAACCAGAAAAGGAAAAGAGAGTAAGTGTCATAGCACGAATGTTATGAAAATGCCAGTTGAAGAGAGACGATAAAAGATTCCTTTGTGGCTTGCTTTCTAACCCCCCACCTTCTAAAGAAAGATAAATTGAAAGAATTCTGCACTTTGTAAAAATATTTCCCAATTTGAACAGAGGCAGACTGTGAGAGCAGGCAGCTCAGGGTAAAGTCAAGGAAATGTCTTAAAGGATAGACGCTCCTACAGGTCTCAAGGATCAAAGTCCCAGGCAAATGGTGCTACTTAAGATCTAAGCTGATTGGCAGAACAACCCAAAGCAATGGGACTGAGGTGTATTCTGAAGAAATGGGCCCTATTATATGGTATTTAATGGACAGTTAAAACAGAGAGAATTCAGGTTCTTTGACAATGTATCCAGTATCCTGGTAATTTCTCCCTTCCTCCCCGTCACAATGCCTTCAATATACATATAAAAGTATAGAAATCTACAACTATCCCTCAAACTGCAGCTGAGAAAGAAAAGGGGGCTTAGAAATCTCTCAGAGCAAAAGAGAGACTGTTTAGAGATACCTTCATTACACATCAAATATAAACAAGAGGGAAAATGGCATGGCAAGTATACAAATACACCAGAAGGAAAAAAAACAAGCAAAGAAAGGAATATAGCAGGCAAAAGACAGATGATAAGCTCAGTGTCAAAGACTGTCTCAAGAAACAGAATGATATTCCTCGGAAAGCTCTGAGATACAACATTTAAAAAAATGTCTGAATTTAATATAGGAAGATCATAAACCTACAGAGTAATTTGAAAATGCATGCTGCAAAGCTAACAAAGGAAACGAATGGATTACCAGAACAAGAGCACAACATATGTAATAAGTGAAATGAGAATTACCATATGATCCGGCAATTCCACTTCTGTGTGTATACCCAAAAGAATTGAAAACAGGAACTCGAACAGATATTTGTGTGCCTATGTTCATAGCAGAATTATTCACAACAACCAAAAGGTAGAAGCAACTGAAGTATTTGAGAGATACATAAACAAAATGTGATTATATATATATATATATATATATATATATATATATATACACACATATATATATATATATATTCTCCTTAAATACCAAGAAAAGTCTTATATATGCTACAACATGGATTTATTATGGTAAGTGAAATAAACCAGTCCCAAAAAAGAACAACTATTTGATGATTCCACTTATATGAGGTAGCTAGGGAAGTCAAGTTCATAGTGACAGAAAGTAGAATGGTAGTGGCTAATGGTGGGTTGAGCAGGAATGAGGAATTATCCTTTAATGGGTAGAGAGTTTCTGTTTTGCAAGACGAAAAATGTTCTGGAGATGGACAGTGATGACTGTACAACAATGTAAAGTACTTAATGTCATTAAACATTGCACTTAAAAATCAATAAAACAGTAAATTTTGTTACGTCTATTTTACCACAATTTTAAAAAGTGAAATGTTTTTAAAAACAAGGGATCCATTATATGAATAATTTGGTGTCCTTACAGTAGAGAATGCAAAAATGAAATAGAAAAAAATATTCAGATTATAATAAAATTTCATTGAATGAAAAACTTGAAAGATAGGAAAGAACCTGAAAAAAGTTGTTGTATAATAATCCACATAGAGACATAGTCTGGCCTCTTTATTGAACTTCAAACAAACAAAAAATAAGTCAAATATTTAGGCAAAAGGCAAAGTTATTTATAAGGGAACAAATATCTTTCTGGCCTCTGAAGTTTTCTACAGCATCATTCAACTTATTGTTCTAATGCATTTGACATTATTGTCAGAACTCTAAGGTAAAGAAATTATAATACAAGAATATTATACCCAGCTAAGTTGATATTCATGCAGTGAAGGACTACAAGAAGGAATTTACAAACTTGAAAAAACTCACAAAATACAGCAACCATGAATTTTTCTGGTACAACCTATTTGATGATGAAATTTAGCTAATCAAGAGGTGAATCAAAACAAATCACTCAGAAATGGAAAAGCCTTAGTAAAAGAATTGGTGCTAAACACTAAACCATTTAAATATAAAGCTAGGACTAAACAATTGCAAAAATGGCATTTATAGGACAGATTATAAGTATATATAAAGTTTTAAATAATTAGTTATTGCTTTTGGTACCATAAAAAGCCAACTCAATATCCTACTGGCTTAAAATAACAAATACTTAAATCTTGTTCACATTAGATAAGGATTGTGAATCAGCTGGGGTCTCTTGGTTACATCCCCACGTGTTTTCTCCTTGCTGAAATCAGACTAAAAGGGTCATCCTTCTTTAGTCCATGCTGTTTTCATCATGGAGGCTAAAGCAAGATGTCTTAAACCAAAGCACACACTTGCATTAAAACCTTTTGCTTAGTATAGGCAAATGTCATGTCCAATCACAGTTCATTGGACGAAGTAGGTCATATGGCCAGGTCCATCGTCACTGAGGTGGGACTTCAATTAAATTGGGGACTTGGGGGAGATGGAATGACAAGGAGTGCAAAAACACTAATCTCATCTTTTTTATAACGGAATCAATTGCTACTCTATAAAATCAAAGTGTTACAAACAAAACAGTGATTGTAACCTCCTCATTTTCTACCCCCATGACTTTCAGGAAATCTTATATAAACTATAATAGTATCTCTTACTGTAAATAAACAATTATGTGACTGTAGAAATTCCTTGTTTTTTTTCCCCCCAAAATTGTTCTGTCTGTATTAAACTCAAATAAAATTAAATGTAATCCTTATTCTAGTATAATATTGTGTTAGCTATATTTAAAAAAAAATTTTTTTATCTTATTTATTGGTTTTGACAGAGAGAGAGAGAGAGAGAGAACTGAACTGGGGCAACTCCTCAGTTCAGCACATGGGTCCGCACAGGCCAGGGCCGGGACTCGATCCTCGGTCCCCTGCGCTGCAAAGTGAGCACTCAACCCACTGAGACATCCTGGCTTCCCCTCTAGCTATATTTTAATAAAAATCTTTTTTAAAAGAACCAAATAAAAAAGTAGAATCCCTATTATTTAAATGTAGCATAGATAATATAGTCCCATTTTAATAAAATGATTTCTTTCTATTATTATCTATCTATCAATCAATCTATCTATCTATCTATCAATCTATCATTTATGTAGTCATCCTTTTATCTGTGATTAGCCAGAGAGCTATATCTAGAATGAGGTTTACCAACTGTCAATATTGGTTATCTCAAAGGAGTGGCATTTGTTATGATTTATTGCTTTCTTTGTTTATTTTTATAAGACTTCATCACTGGTATATAAAAAAATTAAGTCACTGTCATAAAATTGCAATAAAATGCCGAACATTTGAATGTAGTATGTATTAAAACATATCTCACCTACTACTAATATTTCAGAAATTCTGAAATATTATTTTTAAACTTTTTTATTTACCAAAATTTAATTTCTCTCTCAGGCTCCTGTACCAACAGGAGCACGTACCAACGTAACAGGGACGGTGTCTTTATGAGGGGTGGGTGGGAACATTTGATTAACTCATCTCTTTCTGTTGGTTATTCTTCCCCAGCCTATTTGCATGGCCATGTGGCCCCTACAGTCTGGTGACCTTCTCCCCTTTTTCCACAACACAATCCGAGGCAACACGGATCTCAGTGAGGCTGACCATGGTATCATCTGTCTGAGTGCAGCAAGGAACACTTCCCTTCCTGGTGTCCTGACAGCTCCCTGGTACTGCTCTGCAGGCTCAGGAACCCAGGGAAGCTGGCCTACAAAGAACCCCCAGCAAGCGACATGTAGACATGTAGACAAGACTCCTGATGCTCCTCTGTCTCAGAGTCCCCTCCATAGTCTTGTTCATGGGCTTAGGTATTCGGAGTACACAGGAGGAAGGTTTGCAGTTGTGGTGTATGGACCCCTTCTCTGAGGCTATCTGCTTACTGAGTGGACATGAGGGAAGGGGGTGGGTACCTAAAGGAAAGTAGGGGAAAACCCTGGTTAACAACTCAAACATATTGTTTTGTCATATTAACACTGAATTCAAAATTGTCATCTCTACCCAGAAGGCTGTATACCTACTTCCCTGGTTGTGGACTATTGTTTTTACTTTTGGAAAGGAGATGCTCACCCTTGGTGATAAAAAGGTTGAGAGCAAGAGCGATTTGCTGGAAAACTGTTCTCAGTTGACCTCCAAGACGCAAGCTCTGCCTTTCTCCACAGGCCCAGAGCTGTGCTGAGAATACTAGGGAAGGGTTTGAAACACCGGAGAGGGAGTGAGCAGGATACTCGAGCAGGCCAACAAGAGGAATGACAGCTGATGGGATAGTACAGCCAGAGCAGCTCTTGGTTAAAGAGAAGGCAAAAGGAAGCAAAGCAAAGCAAACAACAGCAGCACAGCAAAAGGAATGAAAGAAATGTGTTAACAAAGAGGAAGGAAAAAAAAGATAAGGCAATTACAGATCAGAACTGGAGGAAATCCTTCTGGACTAAGAAGAATACATAATGCAGGATAAATCAAATAATTCCCCGCTCTTTCCTGAAACTGAAAAATGTGCATGTATGATGCATGCAGGATGATTCATCCAATGTACACAAATTTAAGAAACACCTTTGCTTTCTACTGATACATTCATCATAGGACCATTTTAAATGAAGAGAACCTCTGCTCAAATAGAGGAGTATACACAACTATCCATAGAGACTCATATGCCCCAGGGGACACATCTTTCAGCTTAACTACTGGGGACATGTTCTATATTCCTACAGGGAATCACTATAGCATATCATATTCCCCAAACAAGTAATGTTTTTAATTCAGTAAGAAAAAAAAAATCTCACAAGTAAACAACACTTACAGATATGTAGAAATCTAGAGATATTGTCAGAGAAGAGTGTTTTGAAACAAAACTGTTTGCTCAATTAGGCCTGAGTATTTTATTAAATTGTGTCTATGTTCCAACTCATTCCAAAAGAATCTGACACATGTGATATGCACAGTGTAAGTACCTGTGACGTAAACACTGGCAACCTCCCATCATCTCGGTCTCACTCTTTTCTTTGTATTCATAACCAGAGGATCAAGTTTCCAAAATCAGAAACCCCCATTAATTGAAATGAAGGACTTCCATTGTTGTAGAGGGAAGACTGTTGAAATTTATTTTACCATTGATTTTAAGTCTTTCCTGAACATCAGTTATCAAGAGATTAGTGGCTAATTTGTATATAAATAGTGTAATGTGTTATAAAGTTTCAAATGCCTCTGAAAGAACTAGGGCATAGCAACTGTCTCCCCATTATTTCTTAGTTACTTCCCAGCATTTCCTGTGGGTTCAGAGTACAGTGATAATCTATATCACAGGCACTTAATCTCCCAATAAGCTCTAGGCAAAATAATTTTATTATCTTTTATCACTTAATACTAGTGTCATCTAAAGTTTGTAGAGGAGCAAATGCTAAATGTCCCAAACAAAATTTAATCTTGAAGCAGGAACTCATATGTTTTATTTAGCGTACCATCACCAGTGGTACCAGCTGCTTTGAAGTATTTTTTGTTAGTTTGTTCTTAATCTACGAGGCCTCTTATCTTTCACAAATATTACCGTACTGTTTTATGTTTTATGGTATCCTCCATTCTAAAGGTTAGGTGTTATCTTATTAAAAGTATGCTTTACACAAAAATCTTAGGAAATTTTAGAAAATTTGATGCCCAGAAGAAATACCCTGGACAGAACTGAAGAATGTGGTTTAATCATTACCATGTTCCTTTTTGGGGCTATGAAAATATTTCAGTTTTACTAGAGCTCCAATAAGGATATGGTGTTTGGACTTCATCTTAACATTTATAAAAGATTATTACCTGGTTTATAATTGTGATCTTTATGGAGCAGAAAATACATACTTAGCGGATTCTGCTCTTAAATGGGTCTGAGTTTTAAGTCAGACTCTAGTGTTACAAATATGGTGCTGCCCCTGTTTCCATTTGAAGAGTTCACACCCTTTGCAATAGTTTCTAATCAACCCTAAATTGTTCAGGGGTTTTATACACTACATAAAAATGAGAGTATATTTTTTGGTACACAGCCGTCCAACCTCCTGAACGTATTTCCTAATCAAATCCTCATGTTCTGCTCATAGATGCTCTTTATATCTGGGTGGGGACGATCTCCCCAAAGTTCAAGTGTGAGGTCACAGACCTCTGTTTAAACCACAGGGACCGAAGGCCTGGCAGGAGTTGGGGGAATGAACTGGGGAGACACAGGCATTTAGGGAGTTGGGGTTGCCTTCCTGCCCCCCGTGAATTTTGTGTTACATGTGATACTCTGGGGAGCTTTTGAAAGGAGGAACGATGTTAGCTCCCCATATAGACTCAGCTGCTGAGAATGTGCCATGGTCTTGGTTGAGGATGAAAATGTGAATCTGTAAGTGTGTATGGCTAATAGTAAAAGTGGGTTTCCCAGGGGGTGGGAGAAGGAACACTGTAATTGGGAACATTGCAGGAGTGTGTAAGATAAGCATACTGCACTGAAAAGCGTGAAGCAAGGGGTTTTACAGTATGTGAAATTCAGCACAGTTTTTACTTTATGCTCCTTTATGGAGAAAGAAACTGTTACATCATCTCTCCAGGGACCAATCACCCATTTGGGCAAAAAGAGCCATACCGTGCATGAGGGCAAGAACAGATTCATCAACACAGATGTCTTTTTTTTTTCTTTTTAACTAGTGAACGGGAAATGCTTTTATTTTTTTTCAATAAAAGTGCACTTTGAGATCTCATCTTTCAGGGAGTCATTTCTTGCTTAGAAGTTAACTGTATGACCTAAACAGCACTGAAGTCTCACATTATAAAAGGAACATTACCAAACGCATACTTCTTTTCAAGGAGATATGGGACACTGACTTTAAAATAAAACAAGTGAACAGAATTCCCTGCCCGGCCTACGGGCAGGAGAGAGGCTTGGTAATGACATTGGCGCCATTTGCAGGCAGGTGTGAGCCAGCTTCCCAATGGGGAAGTTCCACATCAGAGACCCCAGCCTCACACCTGGAACTAATTGGCCTCCTTTTTGGCAAATTCAATAACTAGGCCAAAGATTAAACAGACCGTGGGGACTGTACAACCACTTCCGTTTCCAAGTGCCGTCAACCCCAGGGCAGGACGGGGGATGCTGGGAGGTGGCCCCAAGAAACGGCTGCCTCACTGGACCCACACCTGCACCAGCAACACGCGAAACACACTGCAGTTTTCAAAGCTCCAAAGTTAAATGCCTGTGCATTAGGTTGGTGATTTCTTCCAGGACGGAGAGTTATGTTTTCCTGTGCTCTGTGCTAGAAACATTGGCTTGGAATGGCAGGTAGTTACACAAATACACCACAATGCTTTCAATAACACCACACCCCCTAGAGAAGTACCAATAAAACATGAAGCTATTTAATTACAAAGATGGGTTAATTTTATATAACTTGGGTGGTTTTTTGCCCATATTTAAAAAGACTATGGTATTTTTCTTTCACTGTGTATAAATGAAATGAATGTATTTCTTAAACTTAGATTCATTCATTGTTTTAACCAGTGTGTCCTCTGTGCCCACTACGGCTGGGCTCCCTATGGGACTGAGCACACACACGATACGTGAAAAGACCCTGTCCTCAGGAACTCACAGCCTCACACCTGAGAAAGATTAGTAGGGATGCCGGATAGCTCAGCAGGTTGAGTGCTTGCCTTGCAACCACAAGGTCTGGGATGTTCTGTCCCCACATCCACCTAGCTGGAATGATACTATGTCACAACTATGGAACCTGCTCTGGGCCCTCCCCACTTCTCTCTCTCTCACTTTCTCTCAAACAATAAAATAAATCTAAAAAAAAAAATTAAAAACCTAAAGGAAGCTTAATAAGCAATTAAAATGAAGTGTATAATTACATACTTGGCAAAGGGAAACACGGGGCCCTCTGGGTACAGAAGGGGGCTGGGAAGAAGTAGAAGCCACGTGTTTTATTTGTTTGCATGTTTGCTTTGATGTCTGCATGGGTTCTGGTCACAATGCCCCATCCAGGACACACTCTCCACTCAGTCTAGAAAGTTCAGGTTAAGGAACCAGGTGAAGGACATGGGTGGGTGTAGAGAACTGAGGAGCCAGTGGGCAGAGCTGAGTCCAGGGGGTAATCTGTTAGAGATAAGGCTGTGGAGTTCATTGAAAGTCAGATTTGACACTATAGCCAAAAGAGGTTGGGTTTACCCTGGGGGAAATGAGAAGACTTTGAAGTGCTTTAATCCAGGGAGTGCCTGCCATTAGTAGCTTTGTATGTTGGCAACACCCTCTGGCTAGAGTGAAAAGGATGACTTGGAGAGTGAGAAATGAAAGTCAGGGGAGAAAACAGGTAGGAGGCTGCCTGTAACTTGTGAACCATGATGTGAATCTGGACTGGGCATGACATCTGGAGACAAAGTTCAAAGCCCTCCAATAGGCAGAACTAAACGAGTGTTACTGAATATTGTAAAGAGGAAAGAGTCAGGGGGTTAATCCCAGGTTTCTGGCTTGGCCTATCGAGGGCTCTTTAACATCTGCCCTAAATTGCCTGTTCTCATGGGAGGAGTCGTCACCATCCACTCATTCATTCATCCATCTAGTCAACCAGGCCCTGTACGAGGTACTGGGAATACAACACTGAACAGAACTGGAAAAACTGCTGCCCCCCATGGAGGTGACAGGCCAGCAACATAGAGGTTAGGACAATAGGCAAATCTGTTCAAATGTGTCAGGTGGTGAAAACTGAAGAAGGGGGGTGGCCGGAGGAGGGGATGGAGCGTGACAGAGGGTGCTGCATACCACAGGGTGGTCAGCAAAGGCGAACTCTTGAGCAGAAACCTGCAGAAAATGAAGGAAAGAAAAAGGGTGTTTCTGGCAGAGGGAACTCTAGCTTGGAGGCTGGAGCTGGTGTCGCTGGACGGAACGCTCAGCCCACACAGAGGCTGTCATCACCCAAATTCAGTTAGTCTTCCTTGGAAGGCAGCGCTGTGCTCCAGTGACAGGGCCTAATTGGGTCAGAATTCTGCCTCACCCCTTTCTCCCCAGGAGAATACTACAATTCTCTCTGAAAGAAATGCCTGAGAGCTCAGATGTCAAAACATCTTTAGCTTGTTGGACTGGAGAACTCTCAGGTTGTTGGGAAAAGCAAGGTTGTTACAATGGGAGAGGCTCTATATTTACTCCTATAAGAAAGTGTGGGATAGAAAATGGAGGGTCAAAGTGAGCGAGAGGTCTCCCAGAGCACAGGGAACAGCCATGCCTGCAGAACCTACCAGCATTCAGGAGCAGACAGGGGGTACAGCACCCCAACAGAAGCACCTCACAGTGAGCCTCAGTCATCATGGGGCAGCCAGAGTAGAGAAAATACGGAGATAACTCATCAGGAAGAGCCTGAGATAGCTCCTATTACCCACCCTATTAGAATTCCAGGGGACATGGAAAAAAAAATTAAACAAAACTCCTCTAATAAATAGCCCCGAAGTTTTAACAAATTTAACAAATTTTTATTTTTATTTCCTTGCATACACTACACAACTATTGCTAGTTGGCAGGGAAGTCAGCTCATCTTCGATGCTTGGGAACCCCAAATGATGGCACAACCTTGGACATAGCTGGCAGAAGAAAGAAGATCCTGGAGGATCCTTCCCAGGCAATTGGATATTTACTTTGATTGACCTCAGTTTCGCTTATTGTTAGGTCACCAGATATACTTGTTTAAACGGGACAGAAAACAACGGTACCGTCCCATTTCAAATGGTCCGTATGATCAGCCTGCTGACACCTTGGATTCAGCCCAGTGAGACTGGGCTGACCATACGTACACAGGGGTCCAGAAAGTGTAATTCAGAACTGCTTGGTGCGCAGCATGAATGACTGCCTCGTTTCCCCTGCGAAGCGGGAGCACTGTGCCAGCCAGAGCACTGGGCAGCTCGGACGGTGGGGCAATCACAAGAAGCTGACGAGGACAGAGCTAAGTAGCGGGTAGGCTGAGCAGACGTACCATTGGAAATGGGACAGTACTGTTGTTTTCTGTCCTATTTTAAATGTACATCTGGTCAGCCTCGTCTCAGGGGAGCAAGGTTATTGAGCAGAGGTAGAGCTAGTCTGGAGGGGTGGGGTGGGGTTCAGGAGGAGACAGAGCCACACACTACAGCAACCACAGACACTGCTTCAGAAGAGGGTGCTGAAAGCACAGAGCTGTGGCCACAGCCTGGGGGCAAGAGGTGGCAGAGCCAGTGAGTAAACAGAAAAGGACCTCAAATAGACGGGAGCATCTGCCCTGGGCCGCAAATGCCACAGTTAACGTCAGGATTGGACATATAAACTTATGAGCTATTTACTTATAAACTGTAAGTGACTGAGTTATCTTGAAGGAGTTATTAATGAAAAATAAGTATATGTCACCCTCAGAGGAAAAGGCAGGCATTTGAGCAATTCTAATCCAGCTAGAAGGTAAGAAATAATGAGAGGCATCTGTCCCTCTGAGCTCTGCCTGAACTTTTCTGCTATGACGAGTGAGTGTAACACCATGAGTATCAGAATGCTCACATGCCATGGGTTCTATTTTCTCTGTGAATGAAGAGACAAGGTCATCTAGGACTCTGGTCTGAACGACCAAAGCCCTGGAGACATGATGGTGGCCCGAGAGCCAGTCACCCTGTCAGGCCATCCCAGGGAGCACCAACACCAGCAGGGACCCATGCCCACCCCACCCCCCACCCCCGAGGGTGGGATACAGGGGAGAACAGAGTGCAGCACAAGCTCTTCTCTGTATACGACACATTTTCAATGATGGCTCTCCCACCCTGGAGAGAACTCAAAGAATGGCCCCTGACTCAGAGTCAGCAAAGACCCCGGTCACACTGCGTTGGCATCTGCAGTGAAATCACACTGGTTGGCTGTGTACATCTGACATGAATGAGTGGAAGGATGTTGGAATCAGACTGACGTTCAAGTTCTGGTTCTTCCCACGACCTCAAAATTACCACCTTTCTGAGTCAGTTTTCTCATCTATAAAATGGGGAGAAGTACAACTCCCTTCAGTGTTTGAATCAGGATCAAGCAACATAATTCATGGATAGTTCCTGGCACATAGGAACCATTTGTAAAGCATCATTTCCCACCCCCTCTGTCATCTACTGGTGACCCAGCTGCTCCCTCAGAAGTTGCACTCTACCTTCCTTCCTGATGCCACGTACTCTTCAATGGTACCTATAAACCATCTGGAAAATTAACTTCAAAAATACATCAGACATGTTAGAAGTACAAACATCACTTGACGAACTACGCAAACAGTAACTGAACTTTGACAATCTTTTCTGCCCCTTCCCCAGCAAGACCTATTTTGTAGCATTATGTGACAACATAGGAGTAAAAAGCTGACGAGGAATGTTTTTTACAGCTCCAATCACAGCCCTTCAGCTCACTGTCAGTAAAACTTAATTGAGTGGCCAGCGGTCCTCTGTAGGTTTGGAACCTTTTGGGCGTTTTGTGAGTATATGGGTGGTAGAAACTATTTCCACATAGGACGTTAGGTACTATGAGATCTTAAGTGAACTGAGAATACGAGTTCACTAAGTATAGTATTCTGGTCATCTTCTGCTGCCTAACAAGCTTCCCAACCCTTTGTAGCTTAAAGCTACAATTTACTTATTTTTCAATCTCATGATTCTAAGGCTGATGGGCTCAGGTGGGTAGTTTTCAGCTGGGGTCTCTTCATGCGTTTGTGGTCTGATGTCAGGATAGGGCCAGGATCATTTTACGGTTGAGCAGGTACCCAGGCAGGGACAGCTGGTGGCTGCGTGAGCCTCTCTCCCCTGATTTAGGCCCTTCCTTTCTTAAACAACATGGTAGAATTTTTTTTTTTTTAAGCTCAAGAATTCATTTTCCTGGAGGTGGAATGAAGGGATGTGGGATAATCCTAACATTTCACTTGGATGGAAATGGGGCAGGCAGGGCAAGGCAGAGGCCTGAGAAGGTTCAGAGTGGGCAGTGGGGCACAGTGGTTAAGAACATGAGCCTTAGACATGGGGACCTGAGGCTCTGTCAGCTACTTTGCCACTTTGTAGACTCTGCTGCTCAGCAGCTGTGTGGGCTGGGAGCAGATCCTTACCTTCTCTGAGTTGCATTTACCCCATTTCCAAAGGGGCAAATAATGCCTACCTTGCAGGGCACTTGTGAAGACCAAATATGAAAATAAAGAACAACGCCCTGTGTTTAGAGGATGCTTCTTAAGTGTTTGATGATGGCAGAAAGAAGGGCTTCAGGAGCCAAGCCGAGATGTAGCCTAACAAACAAGAAATCCCAGTGCTGAGAAATTCAGTCCATTCCAGGTTCTCTGGCAAGGCTCGACTTAAACATTCCCTGTACTATTTTAATCCAACAAGGAAAAATGTATCTTTGATGAGCACACTTTCTTCTAGATGCTTGTTTCTACCTGCATCACTGTCCTTGTAGGTGTCCCCCAAGAGAAAACCATGGTCATGGTTTTATTCTGGTGTCTTGTAAATGGAGTTGTTTTTATTACAGCGGTTGCGTTTGACTCTGGGGAAAGGGGAAGCTCAGATCACAGAATGCTCTAAGTGGGTGTGTGCTGGAAATGCCCACTGCTGGTCCTTTGTACATAGCACCTCTCCCATAAACTGTCAGATTTCTCGGTGACAGCTAAATACATGCTTTAGACATGTGTTAAAAATCAGGCACGCCAAGCCCAGCTCGGGTTTCATCTCACTGAATCACCTTCTACATCGGTCCTTCAGGAAGAAGGCTACAACCTCAAATACAGATTAAGTTGCTTTCAGGTAGAATTACAGCACAGGGGCCTAGCTGGGGAAATGTTCCTACAATTTTAAGGGCATCCAAGAGGAAGGATCCAACTGCTTGAGGGCTTCAAGAACTATAGAAATTAGCAAGCATTTTTTTTTTTTTAATTTTGTGGGCCTTTAAAACTCCACTTTAAGCTCTAGTTAAAAATTAAATGGGCAGCAACAATCTTGATCTCCATCAATATTAATGTTGGGGATGAGCCCTCCACCCAAGCGACAGGAAAGCATCCAGGACTAATTTAAGTTCCCAGGCAGATTTAGAAAATGATGATGCCCCAACAGGGGGTAGAGTTGAATTTATCTGCTTTTGGCCCACGTTGGAAGATGATCTCTTCCCACTACAAATAAACAGATGATGGAAAATGCAGGCCAAGGCTAGAGAGCGCCTGACTAGGTAATATTAGCTGTTAACGTGGAGACATTTTTGCTGTTTAACAAGATCAAGGCTACACTTGGAGTGGGTGGAGTTCCTCAGCATCTTCTCTAGTCAAATACACAGCAAGACCATCAGTCAGAACAGGAATGAACATCCTTCCAGCTCAGCCACAAGAAGGGTTCTTCTCCTTCCTCCAGGGGAAGGGTCTTTTTTTTAAAAAAAGAGGACCAGCCAAAATCCTCGGCGAAATTTGAATTATGAAATGAAGAAATGAAGTATCAGCAGCTTAGGTGGAAACAGACATAGAGGCAATCAATTCATCTAAAATTAACTGAAGTGACTGTTTTAGATCATTTACCAAGTATTTCTGGAAGCTGAAACTGTGTACTTAGCTGTGACTTCTAAACATATTTTATTTGAACCACATAAAGAAAAAAATGGATTTTTCCATGTAATTAACCAAAGTAAAGTGACCACCAAAAACTAAGCAAAGCTTAGGCAGCATTAAAAAAGGTATAAAAAGTAGAAAGAGGAAGGTGATACCATTGCTCTGTTTCAAGTACCACATTTTAAGAGGGATGTTTAGTTGGTAATAACCTGGAGCATGATCAAAGGACGGTAACCACGGTGGTGGGGAGGTGCAAATCACGTAGGGATATTTGGTGGGTGAGGAGTTCAAGACACAAAAAGACATGATGCTATTTTTTGTTTGTTTTTTGTTCGTTTTTCTTATGATTTGAAAGACAGTCATGTAGTTTTACCTTGTTTGTATAGAAGTTACAGGTCAAATACTGGGTATAAACCACAGAGAGTCACTCAATTATGGAGTGGAGTTCCCCAGTGGTAGGGAATTCCCTGACATGATAAGGATGGAGGATTCCTTGACAGTGGTACGGTGGAAGGACTTGAGCAGTGGATGAAACTGATTTAGGATGAAACGGATTAGAGGCAGTGTGGTGCCATGGTTACAAGGACTCAGCTATAGACATAAACAGACATGGGGGCCTCACTGATTTCACATGACCCCGAACACTCTGCGTATAACTTCTCTGAGTTTTAGGCGCTTCATCAGGAAGTGGAGACAACACTGTCTGTCCCATAGGGTTGTTTTGAGAAATAAACACATTCATGCATATAGAGAGTTTCATACTCTGCTTGAATGTGCTTAGTAAATGGCAGTTACTTCTCCATTAGTCATAAATATTAGGGTTTTTATTACCCTTATTGTCTAATGTAGTTTTCCCAGTTATCTAGATTCAAGGAACTTAACCTACAACACTTATGTTTCCAACCACAAGGTGGCAGACACACTGGCACCCTTTTACTCCTGATTTTAGTAATTTGTGTCTTTTCCCTTTTTTTGTTGGTCAGATTAAATCAGATTTTAAAACTTTGGCACTGTTGATATTTGGTGCCAAAAAGTTTTATTATGGAGGGGGATGTCATTAGTTGTAGGATGTTTAGCAGCATCTCTGGCCTCTACCCACTATGGAACAATAGTGAGCACATGTGAATATACATGGGTGCGTGTGCGCACACGCACACACACGCTAAGGTATGACAATTATAAATTTCTCCAGACATTGACAAGTATATCCAGGACTATAAGAGGAGAGACATCCCTTCCAATTGTTACAGAAATTAAAAGGATTATAAGAGCATACTAGTATCAACTTTATATTCACGAATTAGACAATTTAGATAAAATTAAAAAAATAAAATTAATAGAATTGACAAGAAAAAATAGGAAATCTAAATATATTCATAATAAAGAATTTTATTAGTAATTGAAAATATGCCCTCAGTGAAATGTCTAGGCCCAGATGTTATCACTGGTGAATTATATAAAACATTCAAAGGAAAACTAATAATACTAGTTCTTCAAAAACTCTTCCACAAAATATCAGAATGCTTCTCAACTAATTCCACATGGTAAGACTATAGACCAATATTCCTTATAAGTCTAGATGTAAAAATTCTCAAAAAAATATTAGCAAAGTGAATTGATCTATAGATAAATAGATCATATACCATGATTTAATAACCCTAGATTCTCTTAATGACATGAATTGTCAGCCTTCTCTTCAAACTTCTTTTCACTTTCCATCTACATTCTCCCCTCTTTTGATTCACTCAAACTGAGAGATTAGTTAATGTGATCGAACAACTGCTGCTTATAGGAGAGAACATTACTTTTTCTAAATGCTATAAATAATAAATGGCACATGTAAGCAATCAATAAACAGCAGCTGTTAATGTAATCATGACAATAATACTGACGATGTAGACCGTGAAGTGCCATTTGGAAAAATGAGACGTTAAACCAAAGACATTTTCAAAGTATGGGAGGACAGAGGAGGTATAATCAGGCACACTAGAAAGGAGACTTAGTTTCATAGCCATGCTGATGCTCAAACTCCATTCCAAGAGCAGGTGCTAAAGCTGGGATGGGGTTACTGCCAAGAGCTAAAGGGAGAGATGACTTTAGCCTCCTTAGCAAGTATTAGAGCCAAGCCAGAGAAACTAAACTCAGTTCCTGAACCCAAAGGTCCAGAGCGGAGCTAATAGGGAATTGGATGGAAATGAGAAGTGGGGCTGAATATGAACACTTGGGACGAAGTAAAAAGGATTCTAGATGAAGGATACTTCCAATTAGTTTGCAGGCTGCCTTTCTGCGTGCTTCGAGGGGCTGGTGGGTGCATAGGTTACAGGGAAGCTGCCATCAACTGGCAGCCCGTGTTGCCTGCCTGCTGTGCCCAGTGGGCAGCGCTGTGCCCCCCCCCCCACCAGTGTGAGGCACGTGCATGCTCCAGAGGGCCTATCAAGAGGAAGGTGGCTCAGCTCCATAGTCCCTTCCTAGATTCCAGCCCCTCTCCCTCCCTCCAGCCCTATCCTTGTCCCTGTCCTTTCACCAGTCCCTGTTCATCACTCTCCCTCTGCCCACACTCAGCTTCTCTCTCCAGTACTGCACTGCTCAGGCTACACCCACAGCTAAGCCCAGGGCTGTAGGCAATATTCTTTCTCCACCTTAAATCCTGCTTCTTGCATAAAACATCAGTTCTTCCTGTTTCAGGACGTCCTGGGTGTGGTGCACCACTGTTTACAGTACAAGAACATATTGTGCATCACACAGCCTCGCAGCTGGGAAAATGCTGAAACAGAAGAAACTTGGGCTGGAGCTGAGATCTTATAGGCACCCGTGTTCTGGGTGATGCGACATGTCTATGAGCTGGTGAATGAAACATGAAAACAGGAAGACATTAACAGAAGAGGTTTAAAGAAAAGGGGAAATGGAATCCCTAAGGGACCACCTGAATGTGAGAGGAAATTTTGATGTACAGTGATCCCTCGTTTTTCGCGGTTAATGGGGACCAGAACCTTCCGCGAAAGCTGAAAACCCGCGAAGTAGGATTTGCCCCTAGGAATTTTCGTGTATGCGGGTACAAAAATGTTTTAAATATGTAAACAGTATTCATACTTTACTCATTTAAGACAAAAATTACAACAGTATACGTATTTACTTAAACGTGTCAGTGCTAATGAATAAGGTTAATGACAAAACCTTATACAGTAATAAACATTAATCAACATTGCTTTCTGAGGAGGCACCCAAAGTGGCCCCTCATGAGTGCAGGAAGGAGTGGGTGGCTTCGGTTTTTATTGGGGTTGGGGAGTGAGGCTGGGTTAGGGCTCTTGCACACGAGCAGAGGTTTGCATGGGTTGGTCTTCCCTCCCAGCACAAAGGAAGGGGTTCCCGCGCTTTCTTAGCAGCTTGCACAGATGTGGGGCAAAAGGGGTGCGGTGAGACTAGAAAGGTGTCAGTGGTTCAACATCGGAAGTTTTTCCAAAGCACTGCCTTAAAGGTATGCATAGCAA
>PVKE010021243.1:0-26714 GCA_004027555.1 Craseonycteris thonglongyai | reverse complement strand
GGGTTAGCTTTTAGGTGAGTGTTATGGCTTTGGTTAGGGTTAGAGTGATGGTTCCTCTTAGAGTTAGGTTTTTGGTTAGGTAGTAAAATTATAAATATATACTCATTTGTTTTGTCACTCAAAACTATTTTTCCAGTTTTATTGAGATATAATTGACACATAGCACTGTATAAGTTTAAGGTATATAGTATAATGATTTCAGATGTGTATATGTTGCAAAATAATTATCATAATTACTTTAGTTAACCTCCAAGTCAAAACTCTTTATTAACATATCTCAGATTATAAAATAATAAAATATAATAAAATATAGCTGAAAATATTAAATTCAGTTCTTTATTCATGCCTTTTTAAATATGATACCATATTAGGTATTTGGAAACATCTGAATACTTATATGTAATACTGATAAAATATTCAAATGATAAACTAGGTTTTTTACTTCTAGTTAAATGTTTGACGTCCTTGATATAATCTTTGCCTCTGACCTTGACTTTCATTCCATAGCTATTTTTTGTGCAAAAGTAAAAGATCTGTATCCAAAATAGGTAAAGTAGAATGTCCAGAGATGCAATTAGAAATGGTTTAGTGATTTGTTGGGGGCATAAAACAAACCTGAGTTCAACCTTCAGCTCACTTTTTCTCATTCTTTGAAATTGAGAAACTCACTAAAACTCTCCAAAACACAGGTTTTTCTCCTCTAAAAAAATTATACAAATATAAATATTAGGGGATGCTGGGAGGGCTCAGTGGGTTGAGCACTTGCTTATCTTGCAGCCCCGGGGTCCAAGGATCATATCCAGCCCCAGTCCGTGGGGACCCATATGCTAAGCTGTGGTGTGCCCCCTGTTCAGTTCTCTCCAGGGGGAACTTCCTATGTAGGAGGCCCCCAGCTCACAGGGGATGTGCCTCCTGTGTGGGAGACCCTCTTTGCCTGGTTCCTGCCCTACAAGGCTCCCGCCCACCTGTGTGGAACAAAACCATGTTGAAAACTGATGACGTACAACTGTGGAGACTGCTCTGGGCTCTTCCCCTTCTCTCTGTCTCTCTCTGTCTCTCTCTCTCTCTCTCTCTCTGTCAAGAACAATAAATAGTAAATGATGATAGAATTAAAGATATTGTTCATGAAGTACTTAATATCAGAACTATCACTTGCTAAGTAATCTATAGATAACAACTAGTGTTTTCCATCCTGAAGTACCTTTTATTTTTGAAGTTATTTTTTTCTTTTCAGTTTTCATATACTATCTTAAAACTAAACACAAGAGTCTCACAGATCAAATTTATCTTAAGTTAAGTCACATCTAGCAAGCTAGGAGCCTTATCCTACATGATTCAACCTTCCCTTTTAAAAAATGTATTATATAGCAGCCTGTGCAATCTTTCGACTCATGAACTTTTGTTTATTAAAGTTCCACTAGTAAAGTAAGAGGTAGGAGTGCCTATAAATATAGAAACGTCTTTTTAGTAGGTACAAATTTGTTGATAGACAAGGGATTTAATTTCCTCTTGAAATCAATAACTCTACCTCACATTTACTTTGAAACAAAATGAATTCAATTTATCATCAAATTTCATGATTATAAAATTTAGCAATTGTAAAGTGCCTAACTTCACATTTTCCTGCCCTAAATATATAGGCTAAAATTTTTATACATTTGTTTTTACAGAGTCTAAAATTTTAGCTTATTATATTAACTGCACACATGGCATTCTAATAGCATTTTTTTTTGTCACTTGAATTAACTGATAAAATATTTTTGCATTGTAATATGTATTATTTCATTCTGTGCCTTTAATTTCTTCAAAGATTGTAAGCAGCAAACTAAATGTAATTATTTTTATTTTTCAATATAATATTCTACTATTATACTCTACTTTATTGAAAGTACATGCTGACTTTTAATACTTTAAGTATTTAAACAAAATAGAATGGGGAACAAGTGAACTTCTAAATTTGGCATGTATGTAAGATTTCAGGTTCCAAAGCTTTACTAGTGAAGAAAGTGTTGCAAATATTTACTCTCTACCCGTTTACTCTACCAATGGATATCTCATTTAAAAGAAAAGAATTAGACTAGAAGTAAAAATATATTATAATAATAATAGCAATGCTAACATGTGCTCCCTTAGATGTAATATTCTGGAGTAAAATAAAATGTCACAGACCAAAGCATATACCATCCTTTTTATTGACTGATTATTTTTTTCTTTTAAATCTCCATTCAAAATGGTTGAGTTATATTTCTTAAGTCATGTAACATTTGCCTGGTGGGTCCACATAAAATTCCACTTCGGTTTCACTTTTTCTTTCATTTTTACTCTATACCTACATACCCTTCCTCACCCAAGTTATCCACTACAATTCATTGGGTATATCATTCCTTGCAAAGTACATAATACTATTTTGTAGGTGGCTGTCAGTGTTATTTACACAAAATGTACGATGGTGGGACTCATGGTATATTATTGCAAATATGTTAGTTTGGAGTGGAAGAGTAACAGTATCCATCTGGCTGTTGTGAGGAGGAAGGATAGACTCAAGTTCACCAAGATTGTAATTAGGAAAACTTTTGCAACAAGTCAGGTAATAGTGGCTTCAAAAAGGCTGACAATAATAAAGATTTTGAATCTCAACATTGATTTTAATAAAAAATCCAATAGATAATGGCTTTATTGATAGTTTTGGTGTAGGTAGAGTATGAGGAAAAGATGATTTAGTATTTTCCCATGATTTAATAAATCATGGAAAAAGACTTCATTATTTTGAAGGAAGGAAAAAGGAATTAAAATTCTGTTTTAGATATGTCCATTTTAAATACTTATTTGATAGCCAGGGGGAGCTAATACATAGACATTTACCGGTAGATTATTTTAATGTACATTTTGAGTTTGATAGAGACAATGGGGCAGCAACGTGGATGTTATTTTTAAGCCATGGGTTTAAAAGAGATTACTTCCAGAGAGAAAAGGTAGAAGACCGAAGTACAGAGCCTGGCGCATTGAAAGTTTAAAGGGCAGGAAGAAGAATATTAGCAAAGGACACTGAAAAGAAGCAGCCTGTGTGCTAGAAATCCCAAGTCATAAATGCCAGAAGACTGATTTTTTTATTTAGGGTTCTTCAAATACTAATTAATTGCCTTTTAACTAGAGATTTTAGTTAACTTATATACATCTACAACATTTCATTTATTAATATAATGAATTGTTTTAAATGGTCATACTGACAATAAAAGTATGATGTGAGTTTTTCAACCACCAGACCTAATAATGATGCTGGGCCCTCTTGACAATTTATCTTAGCTTTGTCCACTCCCCATTCTTTATTCTGTCTACAGTGAGCTCCTGGCATACTAAACCTGGTAGAATTTTGCAGGGCTAGGCGCAAGGATGCCCTGGATCTATAGTGCTTAGTAAATACAAGGTGTTCATAGAGATATGCTCTATCCCACATCACCACAAAGCCACACTCCTTAGAGCACATTGCCTGCCATTCACTTGTTTGTAGTCCCTACTGAAGTCAATGGCAATACTGGTTTAAAGTGATAAGAATAGAATCTTATTACAAAATAGGAGATGACACAGAAAAAAAAAAATTGCAGAAGTCTTCTACCTTATAACTGATATTGGTTTAATTCACCCATTTTAATTTATAAACAAATGAATGTAAGAATTGACTGTCGTTTAATTAACATGTGTTCAATTTAAAAATATTTTATTCTAAGTTATACTTTATCATTATTTTGAGATCCAGAAAATATATTCAGAAGTCAGGAGCTATTTATCACACTATCGTTTGTATAGTTAAAATTTCTCCAAATCATATCATATACAAATTTATTCAAGCTTAAATAATTTCTAACATCCAGTTTGAATAATTTCTAAAACATTTTTATAATTTAATTTTTTTAACTATCAACACCTGAGGGTAAGGGGGTAAGAGGGTGGGGAAGAGGGAAGGGGCATCAAATATATGTTGATGGAAATAGAACTGACTCTGGGTGGTGGGCACATAATACAACACATACATGATGTAATGTAGAATTATACACCTGGAACTGATGTAATTTTTATCAAGCAATGTCACCCCAATAAATTTAACAATTAATAAAAAAACACTAATATTCATGTACCTTGCTTAATATGATGCCGTTAGTGTTTTCCACAATATTTTGTTTTAACCCAGTAATTCTACTCATGTACATTCATTTCCATTTATGTATGAAATTATGTACGGTCTCAAGAATTATATCAGTATGAGTTTAATCACACCAATTATGCAGGATTAAGGCCATAGATCTATTTTTCCTATTTCCCAAATCACTACAAAAAGGAAGTTATTTTAAAAAGACAAATCCACAAGGTAAAAGAGAAAAAAAGAGGAAGACAAAACAGCAATAAATTTGGGGAAGCTGAAAAACAGATGCATTTGAGAAAGTAAAATGTTAAACTGCAATGAGAACATACAACAAGGAACTCAAGTTATCATGCGGAATGACCGGAGTGCTCTGGAATCATCAGCCTTCTGTCCTTCTAGAAGTTGGGCCGAAAGGGAGTGACTATTAAGGAGGATTTTTTTTTTTAATCTGCTTTACAGTGAAATTGCCAGGTCTTCTCTCCCACAGTAGCAAAAACTAGAGTTTTACTCTTTGTAATCGGAAAAGAAAGGGTCCATGTGTATTAGGGACAGTTACTTTTGAGGGCAGGGCACTGTTCTTAATTCTCCATTTCAGAACACATACAAGATACTGGGACTGTGACACATATGCTTATTTCATATCCCAGAATGCTGACATCTAAGCTTTTCTGAAGGGGAAATGAGTAGCTTCTGCTTTAAGGAATGTACATGCACAGTGTGACTGAGCAGCCCTGCCAATGTGAACGACAATAAAGCTCATAGTTGACAAATCCATCCATAATCTCAGAGTTTCCAAACAACCTTTAAGTTCTTCATGTTACTTACGAGTAGCCACCAAAGATGACCTTAAGGTAAGCCTCTACTAAAAGATGGAGGTCCAATCAAAAGGCAGGAAACACCGATTTGAGTGAAACAGGGACTATGCAGAAATAAGAAGTATATATTAAACAGAAAACAAAATATTGTAATGAAATTATATTAGGATGCTATCAAAATGGAACAATTTGACAATTAAAAAGAAGGGTTCTTGAAGTATAATAGCAAAGAAATTTTAAATCTTATTATGTAAACTAAAAGGTAAAATTTAGGACATCTATTTTACAAGGAATTTTCAAAGAGAGATGAAAAATAAGAGAAAAAAGATAAAACTAAACTAGAGGGCTAGTCCAAAAGGCCCAATAACCAAACAACAGTCGTTTCAAAATAACAGAGGAAGCCAGGGATAGAAAATAATCACCAAAGCAATTAAGTGATTTCCCAGCAAATAAAGACACAAGTTTCTACATTGAAATGACCTACTAAAAGCACAGCATGATGGATGAAAAGAGGCAATCTGGAGTATATTAGCTTCAATTTCCAGAACACTAGAGAATAGCAGTAGTTTCTCTTAGCTTCCAGAAATGGGGGTTGGGGAATGGGCAGGCGGAGGCGGGGAGGCACAGACATTGGATCAGGGACTAAGATGATTTTATGTATCATAACAGAAACACTGAAAATGTAAACAAATATTATTTCAAATTTAGAATTCTATGTCTAATCAAGCTAGCACGTATAAGACTTTTCATTCAAGGTTCAGTGAACAAAACAGAATCCACCGTAATTTTAAGCAATAGTGCAGGGTATTAAATGACTAAAGAAACAAACATCAGGTTGGGCTTTTAGGAATGACTTTGAGGGCTGTGCAGTCAGAGGAGGCCACCAAAGGGACCACTGACTCCTCTGGAACCCAGAAGCCAATGCACTCAAGGAGCCTCCATGATGAGGAGATACCTGTCACAGTGCTTCTGATAGTACAGCTTGGCATCTTCCTCACTCACACCTTCAAAATGTGTGTGAATACCCCACGTTGGCATGAGCTACGGCACTTCTAGGATCCTACTGTGAGGAAGCCTGGGAAATGCAGTTTTAGCTAAAAGAAATTTGGAACTGATGCTAAATGACCACTCCCCATATCCACCACACAAAGTTGTTTATATGCACTCTTTTTCTGGAGAGTCCAGAGGGTCTATTTCATCAGAATATGAGTAAATCGAGAGAAAGAAAAACATGTGATACAGGACACAGGAGAGCCAACATGAGGAAATGAATGGAAGAGGATTTCTCAGGGTAATAATTATGGCAGATCCAAGATGATAGCTGTATCCTAAGTGAGGAGGGATAAGCAAACCAGCTGGAGCAGGTCAGAAGGCCCTCGGAAGGCCTTCTCAGGAATATAGAAGAAATAGAATACCTGATGTGTCCCCAGCCTAGATTATTAATTGGTAATGAATTTGGGTGTGAATTAGCGCCAAACAGAAAATTAAGTGAATGTTAAAACATGACAACTTCGGGGGGAAGGGGGAGAAGGTAAGCAAGGAGACAAAGTTATCCAAGGGTATGTGTCTCAGCATATATTATTGGTCTTGACATATAGCTGTATCCTTGGAAAGGAAAGACAGTTAAGTACTCTTCTTCTCCGCTGCTTAAAGCTGAAAAAAGCAAGGGGTAGTGATAAAGGTGTTATTTAAGACATGGAGGTATATATGAAAATAATCAGCTAAGACTAGGTAAGCATAATTTACCTTTGCCTTTAGAGAAAGAAAATAAGGAAAAAGTAGCAGGGGATTTCTGTTTTCTATATCTAATCTTATACAATTACATGGCTGTTTAAACTATGTGCTTTATATACTTGGTAAAAGTAAAAACCAAAGCAGGAGGTAGAATTTGAGAAATAGATTACAAGTCCTCATAGTGCTCCACTCTTAAAATAAATCTATCCTACACAAGTGTTCAAACATTTTCCAAACTAATCTCACAATCAATTCCTCTTGGCTAGATCTGAACAACCAAAGGCTCAAAGGAAACAAAATGACATGATTCAGAAATAACTTTAAAAATAAATGTTCACATGTTACTGGCTTTTGAGAATTCATTAATCACTCACTAGATGGGGCTAACACACTGCAGAGAAGTGACAATTTAGTAAAATATTTCATTTTGTAAGTAATGCCATGTTTGAATTAAATTCTGTAGATTTGTTAGATGAAAATTTGCAATTATACAAAATATTCAAATTATGTTATCTTGTAATATATACAGAAATTTTTCACATGTAATTCTAAAAGCAAAGTAGTATTATAGAATCTTAGGTTTAAAAAAAAAATAACTTCAATGACTATGTAGTTGAACGACTCATTGTTTGTGTAGGAAAACTATGGTCGAGAGAAAAAGCCTGCCATAAAGGTGGGTGTAATGCCCAGGCTAAAGACCTAGCTGTCTTGCGAGTCCATTTGCCTGAGACAAACAGGCAGCCAGTTTACCTAACAAATATATATTGACATTGTGCCAAACACTGAGTTGAAGAAAGTTATAATAAATGAAACATAATTTCTGTCTTAAAAGGAGCAATTTGATGGAAAGATGGATGCTCAACAAATAAAAGGGAATTAGTAAAGCTCAGTCTGGGAGGAATGGTGCAAGGAGAGGAACTCGTGAGCTCAGTATGTAAGCTTACAAATTAGAATTAGTTCTGGTTTCTCTTAGAAATTCAGTCTTATGAAGGGTAGGCTGAATCCACAGGGATCTGAAAGCAGGAGAGTGGAACAGATGGAAGGTCTGCCTTTAAACACTTTTATATTGAGAGACCCTATTGCAGCTCTGCAATACATGAACTTCATAATGTTTAATAGCTAATAAAATTGTATTAAGGAAGATACACTGTATCTTTACCAGGATACCTTTACCAGTCAGATAGGCAAAGACTTAAAATACATTGATAATGCTCAAGGTTGGTGAGTTTGCAGAAAAACAACCTCATTTATATTTATTCACTACTGATGGGAATCTAAAGTGGTCAGGATTTTGTCACCATAAAATTGAAAAACAGAGATGCTGGGATAGCTCAACAGGTTGAGCACTTGCCTTGCAACTGTGAGGTCTGGGAATCAAATCTCAGCCCCAGCCCGTGCAAACCCATTTGCTGAACTGTGGCACAACTGGTAACCATTGAGATGGCAGCAAATGTTTGTACCTCCCACGCGGAAGGCCCCCAGTTTGGTTCCTGCATGACACAGCCCAACAGCCACCTGTGTGGAATGAAACCATGTCACAACTAATAATGTACAACTATGGAGACAACTGCTCTGGGCCCTCTCTCCTTCTCTCTCTCTCTCACCTTCTCTCAAACAATAAAATAAACCTTTTTAAAAAATTGAAAAATACACATTTCATTAATTTATTTCCATTTCCATAATTTATTCTAAGTATTGATTTATATACATGCCCAAAGTTATATTTACAAAGATATTTATCATTACAATAATTATAAAAGTATTTATAATGATAAAACTGTTGAGTCTAAATGCCTAAAAATTGTGAAATGGACTAGTAAATGTTACATTAATCTCTCAGTGTGTTGTTGTCCACTGTGTTGTATTTCCTCGGAACCATTCTTTATTCTTATCTACCAGTGAATAGCTGGAGAATTCTATCATCCACTTTTCACAATGAAGCTATCCTTCCTCACGTAAGTTGATTGGGCCCAAGTGGACCTACTTGGCCCAGACTGGAGCTTTCCCTGAAAATTTAGAATGAGAACTGAAAGTAAAACATAATGTCTGGGGAGTTGAGATTATAATGGACATATTTGAGATCTATTATTGTATATACCTTCTACCCTGTGAATGATATAGTCAAAGTGAGCCATTCTGCAGGATCGGGAACGGTGGGGCCATTATAAAGATTATAGGCCATGTACATGTTATTACTCCAGTCATTGGATCCAACTGGCTTTTAAAACCACATCTTCATTTTGTTTTTGTTTTATTATAATATAGTGATATTTTTGCATAAGTTGGCTCAAAATGTGTTTTTCTAACAGAGTAAAAGAAATCCTATTTTTAAAATACTGAGTAAACAAAATAAAACAGAAACAGATTCACAGAAACAGAAAAGAAATGATGGTTGCCAGAGGAGTGGGGGTTGGGAAAAAAGGTGAAGGGGAATCTAGTCAATAATAGCGTGACAACTTCACACAGTGACAGATGGGTACTAGACTTGCTGTGGTGATCACATGATAAGATATATAAATGTCAAATCACTATGTTGTACACCTGAAACTAATATAATATTCTATGTCAATCATACTTTGATTTAAAAAAATTCTAAAAAATATGTATGCCTGCAATGCAATAATACTAGACATTTACCATAGAATATTACACATACACTCACAGAAATTGACATTTCTGCAAAATATGTTAGTGAGAAAAGCAAATAGCAGAAAGTGCATAAAGCATGAGCTTGTTTATTTAAAAGAAAAAAGTGTATGTGTGTGTGTGCTTACAGGTGTGGTTGTTTGTCTAGAGAAAAAAGTTTAGAAGAAATCCTCCCAACCTGTTAAGAATGGCTAGCTCCAGGGTATTAAAAATAGCAAAAATTGTGAAACAAACAGAAATGCCTAGTACAAATTATCTTAAAATGCCTACAAAAACATCTAATGTGTTATAGTAAATTTGAATAATCAGGCCTGGCCAAAAGATCTAAATTTTATTAGACACATGCACCTGCAATGTAACATGACCGTGTCTTACTCATTACATGAACAGTGCTCACTCCTCAGCCCCACCCTGTAGTTACCATGTCAAATTGACCTATTGTTTATATGAGTTTTAGTGCCTCCTACCTGTGGGCCAGTGTCCTAAAGCCCAGAGAATGTATTATCACCAATAACTAGAGAAATAAGATCATCATGAAACAACTTCTAACATGGTTCTTCAATGATGCTTCAAAGAATCCTTCTAACATGTTTGGCAAGTCAAATATTTCAATGCACATTCGTTTTGATGATGTCATTGTCCAGTTGTATATAAAGCATTAGCTCTTCACAAGAGTTTCATTATTAAAAATGAAATCTCTAATGCCAAGTTTGCAACTGACCATGCTGATTCAGTTTGAAAGGTCCCAAATATACAAACATCTAAATGCCATGTCCAATCATATTCATTAGAAGAACTTCAATGGGTCCATGAGAGATAACTGTTACCCAAATGCCATTTGAAATATGCAAAATCCAATCTCCTCTAATAACTATAGCCCACCCTACGAGAACTGACTTCATCCCTTAAGCTACTTTGAGCAATTAAATGTTCACCTATCTTCCTGAAAAAAATGTCATTTGAGATGCTACACTGGAGAAGACATAGGTACAATATCTTGTTCATGGATTCAGCAACTAAGAATTAAAGTTATAGAGATAGAGCTGGAACTAGAGATAGAGATAGAAAACTGTCTTTCCATAGATAGAGTTTGTTCATAGAAAAGGTGGCAGAGAATTAAATATTTTCATCAAAACTGTGCTTACATTACACATTATCCATATTGTTTGGAAACAGAGTATAATTCTCCTGTATGTCACATCTCCATACCTTGGATTGAATTTACTGAGAATTCTGTCTTACTCTTTCCAACAAACCCCTAACTTTCTAAGACTATGATGTACGTTATTATGGTGTCCTTGCTGGCCCTATAGTCTCTTAACGTTCAGCTAATAATGATACATTTTTATTCATATTACCTTTGAAGATAGTTCTTGGCCTGCATAATACTCTCCTCCAGTCAAGACTGTGACATACTAAGTAAAACAATTTCCCTGGCTACGTGACCTCTTGTGGAAGGTGAAAAATATTTTTTCAGGAGAAAGTACTAAGATGCAGAATCTAGATGAATCATCACTACTGAGGGACTTAGGAATCCCAGTCCCAAATCTTTGGAGTTTTTCAAATGCTTTTAATTTAGTCAAAATATGAGCAAACATGTGCCCTGAATGTAGAGCACATGCTCTCATTGGATTTCATTTTTGCATTACAGGATTTAAATCTCACATAAAGTCATTAAGTCATGTCACCTATTCTTAGCACAGTAGACATATCTCTTTATGTGCAGCACTTTTCAACTACTTCAGCCCATAAAATATTTCCATAGTTTTAAATTTTGGGGAACACTTGGTGAAGGGGGGAAGTCATAAAAACAGCACTGCTAGAGACTAATACATCCATTTCTACATTCTCCCTCCACTATACTATATGTAAAAAATAGCACCATAAAATAACAAGGATGAATTATCTTATGAGATTATGGAAATCATGCAGATTTAGTCAGTAAATTTGGATTTAAAACATGTTTTAATCAAGCACTGATAAAGCAACAGAACATTTTACTTCTCTTTGACACAGTGTATTCATTAGTTATTAAATAACAACAACAATAATAATAATAATAGCATTACTTTACTGAGTACTATATGTCAGGCACTGCACTAAGCATTTTTCAGGTATTAATTAATTTGATTCTAATTAAAAATTTGTAAGTTATACCTATGAAAATCTCCCAGATGAAGAATCTGAGGCAAAGAAAAATGAATAATTGAATAAAGTGGTACAACTAGATGTGGCAGATCCCAGATATGAAATCAGGATGTATGATTCCAATCTATATGCTCAACACTATTCTACATCACCTCTCTCAGAGTTCAAAAAAAAAAAAAAATCAATGTTTTCTCAAAAAGTTTTCTAAAGGGATGCCAGGATAGCTCAGCAGGTTAAGTGCTCACATTGCAGCCCCAGGGTCTGAGGATCAAGTCCTGGCCCCAGCCTGTGCAAACCCATATGCTGAATTGGGGTGTGGACCCCAGTTCAGTTCTCACCAGGGTAAGCCTCTCATGTGGGAGGCCCCAGCTTGGTTCCCAGCTTGCAGGGACATGCCTCCCACACAGGAGGTCCCTGGCCTGTTTCCTGCCCTGTGCAGCCTCTGCCCATCTGTGTGAAATGAAACCACATAAAAAAATGACGATGAACAACTACAGAGACTGCTCTGGGCCCTCCCCTTTCTCTCTGTCTCTTTGTGTCTGTCTCTCTGTCAAAAACAATAAAAATAAATCTTAAAATTTTTTTTTTAAGTTTTCTCAAGTATAAATGAGAGAGCATATGCAAAACATTCAAATCAAAAAGGGTTTGGCAGAGTAAAATAAACAATATTAGTTGTCTGAATAGTTTACATTTGATAATATACAATGATCCTCCCATTGTCTCCATTGTTTAAACAATAGTTTCATCATATTTACCCTCAGTTACAAAAGAAACAGAGCGAACTCATTCTAATACCTAAACTTGTGGCAGCTCTTTATAGTCTTTATGTCCACTATATTGACTGCTCATAATCTTAACTTTATGTTCCTAGTCAATAGTCATGATGCTAAGCTAAGAGTTTCCAAGAGCAAATAAATGGCAGCACCAAGGACTTTTCCCCCAATTCTTATGGCCTGATGTGTCCACTACATCATTCTGTACAACCTCAACAGATGGCACTAAGACACTGAAGGCCTGATATTCAGTGTCTGAATGCAATAAAAGGCACTCTCCCATTGTATTGTAGTAAGGTCTAAGTTGTATTTCACTGGAAATTTTAGTACATTATGCACTTTGACTCAAAATCTAGTAACAGTTCATAAAATCCTCATTGCCATACACAGTTTATTTTTTATTATTATTATTGTTCTGTTGGATTAAAGAGCAAAAGATGATTGAAATTTAGATCAGTATAAATGATGTTTCTACAATCGTGATTATTGTATTTCTGTACGTTAATTTGTACAGCCAAATGAAAGAGGATGGATAACCTCAGATCAACCACTTGGTTTCACAGTTTATTTCTACTTTTCAATGGAAAAAAACAAAAACAAAATGCTACTGCCATGGAAATGAAATAAACCAATCCTTCAGAAAATAATTTTTTCATTGGAAAACCATACATTCTACAATTGGGAAATATAAAGCTGTTTTGTATATCTGTAGTTGACTAATTTAGCTGAATTTAAATAAAATAATGATAAAAACTGTATATTAAGGACACTTGAAGACAGTAAAAAATAGGATTAAAATTCCAAGAGTCATGAAGAGAGGCAGAGTGACATGGTGGTTACATATCTGGATATTGCTACAAAACTGAATTTGAATCGAGCTCTCATTAGTACTTTGCTGTGTTTTAGAGGGTTGCTTAAAAATTCTAGATCTTAGACTTTATACTAATAAATAAAAGATGAATGACAGAAGTACCTTTTGTTATTGTGAGGACTTCATGAGTTAATGCCATAATACTCACAGAAAAGTATGTGGAATGTATAACTTCTCAGTAAGTATCCATTAGTATCAGGATGACTTCATTTGAACATGAGAATAATCAACTTCAATACATTGACAAAAGGATGAGATTATCCAGGTAAAGTGACTTTAAGCAAGAAAATGACTTACGTGATTTTTGAATAAATCCAATACTTAAGAAATGAATGATGGCAGTCAAGCACATGAGGAGGCGACTAATGAGGAAGGTTCAGAGATACAGGAGAAAATACTGAAGAGGCCATTATCATGAAAACCAACTGTTTCAACTGCTAGCAAATGCTAGAGAGATACCAAGGCAAGTTCCTAACAATTCATTTTCCAACAGGACTTCCTTGAAGTCAATGTGTCTCCAGCTTTATTGGGATTTATTTTACATAAAATAAAATTATCATCTGAAATGCACAATCTGTGAGTTTTAGAAATTGTATAAAGTCACATATATTTCATATAATTAACAATTCACCCATTCAAAGCAAACACTTCAGTGGTTTTTAATATATTCACAGAGATGTGTGACCATTACCACAATCAATTTTAGAATATTTTTATTACCCTCCAGGGAAACCTCATTCATCATTAATGAACATTTTTGTTGTTTCCACTTTTGGTCTATTATGAATAATATTATAAATATTCATGTAAAATTTTTGCGTGAACATACGGTCTCCTTTCTCTTCATATATAACCAAGAATGAAATTGCTGAGTCATAGGATAACTATGCATAACCTTCTGAGGAACTTCTGAACTGTTTTGCAACGAAACTTCATCATTTTACATTTCTACCAGTAAGTAGGAGGGCCCCAATTTCTCTTTCGCTGATTCTGTTTTGTAAAATAGCTCACATAGTTTTAGCTAGTTGTGCTCTTGGAGCTACCAGCCTCCCTTAATTACTTACCATCAACATCTCCATTGTTTTTCAGGGCACCCTTAGGCTTGAAGTTCCTCCACATTGTTTCAAATAGTCAGGTCCTTTTGAGGGAGCTTTAGAGTTACATTATGGACTGTGTCTTCTCTCAGTGTGACCTCTGCTTTAGCAGCAGGGTGCTGGGCAAGGGGGCGTAGCCTTCATTCTTCTAGGGTTGCATCTCGAGCATGAAACCTCCACCCTTTGAGAGAGCTATGGCAGGGTGGTTGAGGCCCTGGTGTTCTCAACATGATGCATAGCAGCTCCTGGGGTAGTGTTTCCCCTCTATGAGTGGAGACCAGATAGCAGAAAAAGACTCTTCAACTCCTGGCCACATTCACCTGCAATTTGACCTCTGCAACGTGAAGCAGAGGCTGATGAGAACTACTAGTGACCTGTCCTTTCTTTTGAGATCCCATGATCCTTGACTAGGAGCTAGGGGCAGTAGGAGACCCCTGTTCTTAGCCCCACCCACCCAGAGTGGAGCCTCCATCACACCCAGCTGGGGCGGGACAGGAAGGGGAGGAAGGCTGGCTCAAGTGCCATAGATGCCCACTCTTCTTGATGAGATTTAGTAGATTTTCTTAAATAAATGTTTCCCCCCCCCCCCCCCACACACACACACCTTTTTTTTAACGCACTTAGGATAATTTCCAGAAAATTTAAAGTGTTGATTTTTAAAAATAATTTCACCAGTTATGGTGGTTTCCTTGAGAACAGTCTACAGAACTTCTTATACTATCATTCTGGAAGTGGAAGTTACCTTCCATTTTATTATATGTTAAGAATTATAACTATAGGAGTGATATTTAAATTGTGTACTCATATTGAATTACCGGTTTCCCCCCACTGTAAACTCACAATATTTAGAAGCATTTTTATATGACTAATGTTAAGTGACAAAAACTTCAGTGTTTGACAGCAGTTTTTTTTAATATTTAGTATTCTTACATAGCAATATATGGTATATTCAAAACCTGAACTTTAACGAAAGCTCTCACTTATTCCTATGCCATACTTAATTATAAACAGTTAACTTACTCAAGTGAAACCAACCTTGTCTTTTACCACTGAAAGATGTGATATAAAAGAGCTGTTTCAAATTTCCTTCTGTCCCAAAGTGCTGTCAACACCATTCTGTAGGCTTCTAGCTCCTTTCAATTACAAGACCCAATTAGCAGCAATTTAACACTAATAGCTTACTAATTAATGCATATCCTCCTGGGCATATTGTCTAGTCTATTCAAATCAACTTCAGCTCTAAAAAACATACTGGGCTTATTTTACAAATTATCTTATTCTCTGGAATTCCTGTTATCAAACAATAATAACATGTAAAACTGGTCTGCTTACACAATTTGTTTTTTCTGTTTCCTTGGATTAGCACTGAGACTACCCCAAGGCTAATCATAGCTAAACTGAAAAGAGGTTAATTTTTTTTTTTGGCATTTTTCCAATTAACCTTGCTACATTTCTTTCTCAGCTCCTCATGTTCTTTTCTCTAAAAAGCGTGTCAAGAGAGAGGCTTATCTTCATTCGAAAATGTCTCCACATTCCAAAATGACACCCCTACAACTGACATCTATCTCTAGATACCCCAATTCCAACTGGCTGATGCACTAAATCACAGTAAGTTGTAAGTGGACAGTGCTTTACTCTTTTTGGTGTTATTTTTATTTTACGTGTGCATACATTATCATACATAAGGTACCAGTGCAAAACACTGACACTAGGAATTCAAAGACGAATGAAACCAAAATTAGTGAATTCAGTGAATGGATGAACTAGTGAGAGAGGGAGGTTTGTTAATAATATCTAACATTTATGATGCTTTCACAGTATGCCAGGTAATAAGCTAAGTGTTTTATTTACACTATCATTTTTAAACCTCACAGCAACTTAAGGCAGACATTATAATTTTTTTTTTTCTTTCATTTTTTTATTTGAGAAAAACCACTCTCAAAGAGCTTGGTTTCTCAGCATTGATCCTAGAGACAGGTTTTTCTTGCAGGGGTGAGAACTCCAAGGCTGCGCTGGCAGGGTTGGGTGTGGAGGCCCCTGAGTACCAGTGCTCCTTTCCTACTGAACTCTTGACCCGGGCCAGGTTTCATCCCTTTCTGGGCTCTGTTCTAGTGGTGCTTCTGTCCAGCAAAGGCATCTGGGGGAGGTGCAGGTTAACCCAGAGTTAAGAGGGACATTTTTTATTTATTTATTTATTTTTCCTACAAACACAGGCTTCATTGCCGGGGGGTGGGGGGGGTGGGGGGTGTCAGTCTTCCTTCAGGCTCCCGCACACAGCAGCCGGCACGCTCTGCTGCTCTAGCCGCACCTCATTGGGCTCCAGGTCCATCTCGTCCTCGTCCTCATCCTCGTCCTCGTCCTCATCCTCGTCCTCGTCCAGTTCGATCTCCTCCGGATTGGCCAGCTCAGCCAGCTCCTCCGGGGCCCCTCACTCCTCACAAACAGGATCTTGTTCTGGGCCCGCGAGGGCTGGTCATGCTCGGCCTCGGCTGCCAGCTGCTCTGCCCGCTGCTCTAGCAGCTTGATGTCATCCATGCCACTCTGCCCAGGGGCAAGGTTGGACACAGTGTCAGTGGCGCTGCCTGACACCTTGAGCATCTGCGAGGCCATGAAGTTGACCTGCGTGTTGTAGGTGGCCTGCACGCTTCGGCGGATGGGCAGCATCTCCCGGGTAGTGTCCTCGTTGCCATGCCGAACCTCAAAGTCCTTCCACGTTTGCCAGAAGGCTCCTGTCATCCGGGGGTCACAGATCTGGGAACAGAAGCTGCAGGTGGCCTGGCCCGATCGATCTCCCCCAGCTTGCACTCCATATCCGCAAACCGCAGGCACATCTCTCGGGCGTGCTCATCTGACAGCACCTCGATGGCCTTCTGGTAGATGCCCCTGGAGTGGGTGACTCCGTAGATCTCGGTCGCCCGCTTGATGTAGACGTTGAACATGTCGTACTGCAGGGCGGGCTCCGCAGCCCGGGTGGCACACTCATACACAGCCATGGCATGCCGGGCCAGGCCCCATTCCTCCTCGAGCTGTGCGTACAGCAGGTACCGGGCCTTTGCGTATTTAGCGGGGCAGCCATCCAGCGCCTTCTCAAAGAGGTCCCGCGCCCGCTCCAGCTTGCGGCCCCCATAGCGGGCGATGAATTTGGTCAGGTAGGTGCTCCAAATGTCGGACACATTGGGCCACTTGAACAGCGAAATGCCACGCTCGTATGCCTTGAAGCTCTCCTCGAAGTACTTGTGCTCCTCCAGGAAGTACTTGATCTAATCAGAAGCCAAGCCTGAATTTGAACCCACACTGTCTGTCCCCAAAAACAGAGCTACTAACATTTGTGCTACCAAAAAACAAACAAATAAGCAAACTGGACATAAGACAAAGCACTTACTATATTCCAAGCACCATGTTAAGTGTTTTATGTTTTAAAATGAGGACACTAAGACTTTGCTTAATTTGACTAAAGACATTCAGCTAATAATTAGGGGACTGGGATTTGAACACATGTTAGGACAATTGGGAGTCATGCCAATAACCTGATTAAAGGAAATACTTAAAGATAATATAAAAATGATTTTCATAATATCTGAAAAATCCACTCATATACTGAAAAAACAAATATTGTGGGCCTATTAAGTGCTGATATCTAGAGTAGGGGCAGAGAACAAGATGGTGAACTAAAACACCCTCTTCTCTTTAAAGTGGGTTTCATTCTCCATGGAAAAGGATAGGTAAATAGGCAGCAGCTTCTAGTGGGATAAACACGGAAGCCTATAGGCCAACAAAGGAAGAGCATCTAACTCTAGACTCAGTAGAGGAAACACTAAGGCTGAACGCAGAGTAAAGGAGATGAAAATGGAAGAGAGAACTTGTTCTACACAGAGAGTACAAAGGCCTAGATGCAAAAGAGAATAGGACTCATTTTCAGAAGAGTTCTTTAGAAAGGCTACAGAAAAATGATGAGATAAAACTAGAGAGATCTCTGGATCATAAACCATTTTGTGAGCCTTCATAAGGTATTGAGATAGTGTCCTGAGTCCTTAAAAGGTTTATAAGCAGGAAAATGACATAACTTTACGTACCATTTAGAAAGACCACCCTGAATGTTAAGTGGAGCATACATTGGAAATGGGCAAAGAGTGAAACTTTAGGCAGGGAAATCTATTGTAAAAGATACCTTTATAATAATCCATGAGAATCATAGTGGTAGCTTAAATCAAGATGGCAGGAGGCACTAGAATAAAGAGAAATTGATTACACCTTTTATTAATTTGTTATTGTTATTCTAGTCAAACATTACACATAATTAATGGATCTTCAACTAGGCATTTTTTATCATTAAAGGTGAATTTTCAATATACTATAACTAGTGAAGAATTTTACTGCAATTTTTGTGGGTATCAATATTCTAAAACTTTTAAATAGCAAATGTCTTATTGATAAATTAGGGAAGCTTTCTAGAAGTAATGTGGGTAATTTGAATCATATTCATTCATGTATTTAATACAATATTTTTATAATCCAAAATGTTTTAAGGCTGGATTCTATATATGAAGCATATAATTAAGATCTATGACTTGTCAAACTGAGGAACAAGAAGTCTTGAATGCTGTATGCTAGCCCTTATGGATATAAATTGTAAAGAAAATTAACTCACTAATATTTCTTAGAATGTTGTTAGTGACTGTTACTTTCAATAAAGTCTATAGAAATACCAAACATTCATCTATCATAATTGATGAAATACAAAACTGTAAGGCAGAGTTAATCTTCAGTAACATAACATAAGTTAGATTCCCTATGACTCTAGTTTGAGAAAATAACCCAAGAAAAATGGAAGTTAATTTACATTCAGGGCTGAATAATGTACTAGAAAAGAATAATAGGTTATAAACAATTTACTGTAATAGAGATGCACTTTCTAATACTTTCTACTTGATTTCCTACCTATAAATTTATTTGAGCTTTATGATATGAGGTAACGCTCAAAGGAAAAACAGCTTGGTAGCAGACATTTTCATTTCATTATATTCCATGTTTTCTCACAATGATTTAAGATTGCCTAAGCAGATGAAATTAAGAAAAAAGGAAAATAAAGTTTGGGGACATAGGATAGATCTCTGTGAGAGGCAGCCTGCTTAAGCTAGGCTGTGTTCACATTTGGTTGCCACATTTTCTAGTTGTGTGATTTTGGAAAATTATTTATCCTTTCTGTGCTTCAGTTTCTTCACCTCTAAAATAGGAATAACAATACCAATGTCTTTGGATTATTGTAAAAATGGAATGGGATAACATACTTTCAACCAACTCATAGTAAGCACTTGATATAATATAATAAATACTAATTGTAATATTTTCAAAATATGTATCCATAGGAGTAAATCCTCTATACTCCAATGTCCATAAACAAAGCAAATCAATTGCCAATTATTATTTTACCAGAGAAAGAAGAGAACATTATAGTGGAGACCTCCTAGAGACTTTAGTCTGCAACAGAATAGTTATCATCCTCAACATCTTTAGAGTAAACTACAGGCAAGCTGCTTTAAAACTCTTTCTTATAAGGTTCATCAACATAGAACATAGACCACCAAAGATATACTGAAATGTAACTTAGTCTAAAAAAAAAATCTACATTAGACCTATATGGCATGATCCCAATGAATTTCTTGATGATAATATGACCAAATCAACAAATAAAATGTGGAGTATCTAGAATAACAGACAAATCTCCATAAATATTTTTCTCAACATTTTAAAGCATTTGAAAGATATTAAAGAACATTGAACTTGAGCACACACTCTGTTCTAATCCTATAAGACTTTTAAAGGCTCCTGGAGATTATCTAAACCAGGAAGAGTTGCTAGGAAGAAGTGACATCTCTTTACAACATTCTAAGAGAGAACAATAAACAAGTCTCACAACCAAGTCTTTCAATAAAATAATAATATCCTCAACTTGGGCCTGGGAAATCGAAAATTTATATATGAACAAATGTTGCCCAACTAGCATTTTGAGAACTGCTACATCGCACAGAAGCATAATAAAGTTTCTGATAAGGTATTGTCTACACAATCTGTATTTATTAGTGCCAGTTATGTGACAAGACAGGACAATATATTGGTAAACAATACAGACAAAACCACTACTCTACTAAGGATTACATGGCTATGTTGGAGAGAGATGAGGGAGTATTCATATTAGGTATTAAGACTCCTTTCTTCCCCACCTGGTAAGTAATGTTAAATAAGACATAGCAACAGATCAAAATGTCTAGGCCCATGTGATTATAAATGCGCAATTGGAGAGGTCAGAAACCTTGAAAGCCGTGGACAGGAATTTAAACTTCATTGTAAGGGCAATGACAAGGAAATAAAGGCTTTTAATTAGAGGACCAGATTATATGATTTAAAATTTTTGTATGTCATGATACAGCCTATAGGAATTTGTTGGAAATCAAGACTGGAATAAGAAAATGTTTCATGGATACCAAGAATTGTTAGTCAGATTAGAATAAAAGTGAGGAAGTAAAGGCATGGATGAATTTAAAAGAATGTTTTGGAGAGAAAACAAAGGTCTTTAATTTTTTTTAAATGCAACACATTTGATAAAGGAGCAATTTTTTCTCATAAAATACCTCTTTGCAGTCTGAAATTGTTTCAAAAAACTTGATAAATGTTCATAAAAACGGCTCACCCAAAACGATATTCATTCACATCCATGACCCCCAAAAACAGGGAAGAAGGACTGTCCTTGCAAACACAAGACACAGACTCATCAATAATAAACATCCTATTTGCTAAAATGCGAAGTTAGGCAGCCCTATCTAACTTCAAACCCCACTGGGCTGAAAATATGAGAAGGATGGGTAAGGTCAGGACATCCAGACATCTACGATCTGGGGTGAGCTAAAGCAGAGCCATCAAAAGGCAAAGCAAGAAAAAAGAGAACAGGGAAGCCAGGATGGCTCAGTGGGTTAAGTGCTCACTTTGCAGCCCCGGGGACCAAAGACCAAATCCCGACCCTGGCCCGTGTGGACCCATATGCTGAACTGGGGAGTGTCCCCAGTTCAGTTCTCACCGGGGTGAAGACCCCGGCCCAGTTTCTGCCCTGTGCAGCCCCACGCCCACCTGTAGAATGAAACTATGTGGAAAAACCAATGATGTACAACTATAGAGATTGTTTGGGGCCCTCCCCATTCTCTCTGTCTCTCTGTCTCTCTGTCTCTCTGTCTCTCTGTCTCTCTCTCTCTCTCTCTGTCAAAAACAATAACAATAAATCTTTTAAAAAAGAAAAGAAAAGAAAAAGAGAACAAATGCTGTTAAGGGTGTGCTTAAGCACAGTTTCAAGCAATAAATAAGATTAGCTGGATGCTTAGACGAACAGCAGTTGATCGAGCCAGGTGTGCAGTAGTCAGAAACCAACTGGCTCTTTTTGTGTAAGAATTGATTTGAAAGGAAGACAGATGATATACGTAACCGTGTCTGAATCATGAGGAAAATGACTGTTTTGTATCTACCATGCACTCCAGGAGAAATGACTATTGAGAACTTGCTGCTTCCTTTTTTTCCCTCAGTCAAAGATACAAAGAGTAGTCACTGAATATTAGTAACACCTTTGTGTTTTCTGTGTAGGAAAGAAAAATAATGATAAAGCTTTTATGATCTTTAAAATAGTTTACATATGCTCTCACTTAATCCTTAAATGTTTCAGTCATCGTAAACATATGAACCTTTTGCCATCAAAAATAAAAAATGGTTGGGTGTCCCAATTGATAGGGGTCATCACCTTGCCTTTTCTTTTTCACCTGTCTTAGGAAAAATGCTCGTATTCCATCAGTTTCATAGATGAGTACTTAATCTGCAAATGCTGTTTCTTAGTCACCAAATTACACCATCTTTTAAACATTTCAGCTGCCCATTTAGTTTGGTTGTCCTCCTTTGAATGCACAAAAATACTGCCAGATAATCATTGCTTTCTTTTTGTTGATTTTTAAAGGTTTTTATGATTCAACTACCTGAACTGTGCCTCTAGCAGACTGCTGAACAAGTGCCAGAGAACAAAATGTACTAAGAGTTTTCACTTTTGCATCACCAATAAAAAAATGTAACTTTTTTGTTACAATTCCAGATTACACTAAAAACCAACCACTCTACATGGTTATCACTTGACATGGTATATTTGAACCACAAATGCATCTTCATCCTAATTCACCTAAATCAATATTAAGATGAAAAAAAATGAACACCAATAGTCACCAAAATTGTAATAAAAATGTTAAAAATATATATTGCTAACTCAAAACAAACCATATTGTCGTCTCCTAGAAGCTCCAGAAAATAAGTCTATCTCTGACAAAGGTTATTTTTAGATTCAATTTGAGATTTTAAAAGAAACCAGACAAAGAAGATCAATCAAATATAAAAATCTAAACGATGACATGCTTTTCTCTCATGATATTGGTGTCAATAAAATAGCTACTTCACCTCAGGCATGCTGTGAGGCAGGAAAACACATTACAGTATACACATTATACTGGATATTGTTACAGATTTTGTAACTTGTGTGCAAACATATGTCACTGTCATCTTTCTAAATTAAAACATCTCCAAAATTTTCATTAATTCTGAATCACTCCAAATTAGTTCACAACTCAAGAAATGCCCATTATGCAATTCCTTTCATGTTTTTAGAAAAAAAAAATTAATTCAAATGATATATGCCCATTAATGAATGAACATATTTGGAGGAAAAAATAATAGGACAAAATTAATTATAGGGAAGATCCTGTATTACTTTGCAAATATATCATATTCCAATGAAAAACATTCAGTCTAAATTATTTTAATCTTATGCATTGACTTAAGAAATTAAAATTATATGAATTAAGTTGTAAAATATTCTGATTTCAAAATTCAATGTTTGCCAATAAAGTTCTAGGAATTCTGTATAATCATTATGCACATTATATGTATTTTATTTAACAAAGACCAAAATTGGAAATATTGCGTGAGTGAACAGTATCAAAAATATCTAAGTGACATTTTATTAATTATTTGCACTCTATTTAGCTTTCTCTATATGCAAACTGTTTTCTTACACGTGACAAACCGAGTTAATGAAGGAAAAACCAGATTGATTAACTATAAGAAAGTGGCTAGAAAGCACTTCAAAGACATTCTGAGAACAAAAAATCTTGTTTGCAATTTTGGAGGGGAAATGATTAGCAAAGAAATTGTTTAGAGTATTCTGTCCTTGAGAAAGCTGATCAAAAGTGTTAAAGAAATAAATTTCAGCTATTTGTGGATTCTTCTAGAATAATGTAAACGCCGCTGTGGAGTGTCCATGACAGGTTATTCCTAAAATGTGTTCCATGGTCCCTCTATAATACTCTGCACCATCTCCATAGTTACCACAAGAAAGCAAAGTTATTGTATTATACACTTTAAATATATGCATATATATTTATACGTTAAGTGGTTCTGTATAATGTGTCATCGCTTCTCAATGGTAGCATTAAAAGGATCACAAATTCCAAAGCCTATTGTATGTACATATTTCATAAAGTGAGAATAGTATTTTTTGGTATTTCCATTACATGACATGTTTTGCAGTCAGCGCAAGCACCCATCTGGAGGATGTGGGAAGGCTCAGTAATTAGTGTTGTCTGTTATTAGAGACCATGACAAGGTTGAGAAGCCTCCCTCCCTAGGATCTGTGGAATTCATATCCTAGAGCATTGTTTCTCATGAGAGCACTATTAGCATTTGGAATGGCAATTTTTTTACTGCTTACATGTAAAAGGATATTTAGCATGTCTGGCTCCTAGGTTGTGATTATGAATAATATTCTCCAATCATTGTGACAAGTAAGAACCACCACCACTAACCCCAACCATCATGACCACATTTCCAAAAGTCTCTTTAAGGAGGAAGTACTAACACTGATTGAGAACCAGTGACTTAGAAGTCCCAGGGTGGGGGGTAAGATAAATAATTACAAAGAAAAATGGGGAAGGGAGAGATAGCATCATGAAATGGATCAGCTTCAGGTTTTCTATATCCCCCATAAATACAAACATACATTATAACAAACCCCAGCAGGTCCAGGAGGGTGTCTGTAGAAATTTCCAGGCGGTACAGTAGAGCCCAGGAACATGTGTGTTAACACTACACCACTTGTTTTAGTGAAAAGCTGCAACCTTTCTAAGGACTCCATATCCAGCCATTTTACCTTAAGGAAGTGTGATTATGTGGAAGTAACAGCAGAAGATTATAGATAGATAAACCTAAGATCGATGAACCAGAAGTGGTTCCATGCTCTACAGAGGAGAAACAGAGATGGGCGACCTGAAAGGCTTGATTATCCATTTATAACCTGGCAAAGGAAAAGAGAAAAATGAGGCACAACTTAGAAAAACAGAAGCAAATGGCCTCTAGCCAGTCACTCCAATGTATAGCCCAGTAGTCATCAGTTCAGGAAGCTTCTCTACTAGCCAGCAATGATCCAATTGGTTTCGCTACTATACAGGAGGAACAGATCTGCTTGGGCTGTACCTTACCCATTTGGTGAGGGATAAAGAATGTCATAAATCTAAGAGACTGAGCATTATAACGCTGTAATTTAAAACAACTTAGATAATGTATATTTTGGAGAGTAAAAATGCCCCCAAGCTATACATCACCTTTAAATTTTTTTAATTATAGCACTATATTAAATCTACTTGATTTAACTAAAATTTAGAATTAAGCCTGATAGCCAATGTGAAGAAATTTATAAGTTTCTGATCAATTGGAGCCCAAATTAATTAAATTTTCTCTGCATGTCTGAAAATATATACAGATGTTCCTTGACTTACAGTGGGGTTATATCCCAATAAGTGTATTGTAAGTTCAAAGTATCATAAGTCAGAATGCATTCAATATTACACTGCAGAGTACAGGTTGTTTACCCTCATGATGGCTGGCTGACTGACAGCCGTTCATCATCACAAGAGAGAGTATTGTATCAGCTCACTAGCCCTGGATAAGGTCAATATTTGAACTAGTTTCTACTGAAAGCATTTTATTTTCACACTATTCTAAAGTCCAGAAATCATCACTCAAATCATCTTAAACTGGGGATTATCTGTACACATTTGTATGATTTACTGTGTAAATATATGTGTATGTATATAAAATCTATGTTTAGGGTATGTGTGTGCTTATCTCTACCATGTATATTAAATACAGGAAAAACATTTTTTAAGATTGAGTTTATTGTTAGAGAGAAGATAAGGGAGAGAGACAGACAAAGAGAAGGGGGAAGGGCCCAGACCTCTTTCCACAGTTCTAGGTCATTACTTGTGACATAGTTTCATTCCACACTGATGGATGTGGGCCATGCTGGGTGGCAACAGAACTGGGGGCCTCCCACATGGGAGGCAGGAACCTTCACCAGCATCTAGGCAGTTACCAGTTGTGCCTCAGTTCAGCATATGGATTTGCATGGATTGGGGCCGGGATTCAATCCCCGGACCTCAACCTATTCAGCTATCCCGGCATACGCTAAATAAAGAAAAAGTCTTGACAAAACCTTACAAAACAAAATATAAAAATCTTACACTTCTTTCCTACTTCCTAAAAAATGTAAACATAAATCCAGTGTTTAAATTGTCAAAATACATATATTATCTAGAACAATAGTTCTCAAATTTTGGTTTATCGACCTCTGTGATTTTATGAAAACTTTTTAGAAGTCTTTGACCTAAAAATTTATTTTCAGGGGAAGCTGGGATGGCTCAGCGGGTTAAGCGCTCTCTTTGAAGCCCCGGGGATCCCGGCCCAGGCCCATGCGGACCCATATGCTGAGCTGGGATGTGCCCCCAGTTCAGTTCTTGCCGGGACCTATGTGGGAGCCCCGGCCCAGTTCCTGCCCTGTGCAGCCCCATGCCCACCTGTGGAGTGAAACTATATGGAAAACTAAGGCTGTCAACTATGGAGACTGCTCTGGGTCCTCCCCCCTTCTCTCTGTCTCTCTCTGTCTTTGTCTCTCTGTCAAAATCAATAAAATTAAAAACTTTTTTAAAAATTATTTTCATAATACCAAGACACTCTTTGTAAATTCAATTCCTTCTATACTTGAACTCTTGTTATAAAAGCAATGATAGGTAAAATCACTTGTGGTTTTAGCACATTTCAAAGCAGTGATACCAAACTGTGTTAGTCATCATCATATTTGTCACACATTTGCATGGGGAGAAAAATCCAGTTGAACTTAACAATGTCCTTGATGAATAATAATGGAAGTTATTAATTTTATTAAAATATTAATTTTATTAAATCTCATTACTTAACTATATGCTTTTTAGTGTTTTATGAGGTTAAATATGTTGAAACTCTCTGTAGCATACTTCAGTACCATGGAAAAGTACTTGTGTGATTATTTTACACAAGTGTTTTGCAGCCCCGGGGACCAAAGATCAAATCCCGGCCCCGGCCCGTGTGGACCCATATGCTGAACTG
>PVKE010021242.1:0-26714 GCA_004027555.1 Craseonycteris thonglongyai | reverse complement strand
GCAGCTGCGCCATCCGTTGTTATTGAGACTAATTTAAAAAGTGGTACTTTCAAATCATTGAGCAAGTTTTTAAAGGCTTTGAATATGTCTACACCTCTAGTCCTTTCCTTCAAAGAAATCATACCCAACAATTCTTCTTTAGATGTAAAATCCTTAAAAACCATACGAACGAAAACAAGTAATTGTGCTATATCACTTATATCTGTTGATTCATCACACTGAAGGGAAAAACAAGAACATCTATTAATATCATTATATAACTGCTCTTTTACATTCCCACTCATCCTTTCAATTCGTCGCATCACTGTGTTTTGAGACAATTGTAGATCTTGAATTGCAGCAACAATTTCACTCATTCTTAAAATCATTCAAAAGTGAATCTGACATTTCCAAAAAAATTTCCTTTACAAATTCACCATCGGAAAATGGCTTGCATTGTTTTGCTAAGAGATAGCTTACTTTGAATGATGCAGTAGTTACTGCTTGTGACTTCAACCTTGGCTTTTTAAAAACGCTTTATTGATTTGTTAATTGAGTTTTAAGATCCCTAACTTTATGTTTTCTCAGTTCAGAATTTGGTGGATAATCTGTTTGATACTTGTTATGTAAAGCTAAAAAATGTCTCTCCAGATTACCCTTTTTAGCAATGGCTACCAAGGTAAGGCATATTAAACAACATTTATCATTCACCATTGTAAAAAAGTAATCAAGTTCCCATTCTTCACTGAAGTGATAAGTTTTTTATTTTTTCGGTTTACTACTCATGTTCATGGGTATACTAGAATGAAAAGAAATATGACAATTTAAAGAATATTGAATTAAATATTTTCCTAGAAAATTCAAAAACTCATGAACTGAGGCAATTATCTCAGTTACATTGAGAGAAATAATAACAATACTGCATATTACGATCGGGGACAACAATACGAGTATATTAAAATCTAATATAGATATATTCAAATTTACAAGACGTATGTGAAAGTTACAATATATTTATTACGGTTTACAATACTGACTTCTTAATTTAAATAGAATTATTGTTATTCCTAATATATTTGTAATACTGTCCCTTATTTTTCTCTCAGTGTAATGAACGCAGTTTAGAGATCTGTTGCCGAGAATGCTCACTTATCAAGTAAATAGATACGTAAGAAAAGCAATTTAATTTAAAACAAAGAGAAGGTACTTACATTTTAAACAGAAGAAAAATTGAAACTCAACGTGGTCACCGAGGATAAATAATATTGATTGATAATAATACTGTTAATACAAAAGAAAAGAAGCTACCGTATGACACTACCAAATATTCAAGCTAACTGACTGTGTTCTTCGATGAGTCGAGTCGTAACTGTTGCGATCACGCGTTGCGTCCCGTGACAAGTGTAACACATTAAGTCAAAATGTATTGTCTGGGTGGGCGGAGATCACAGTGTCAGGCTGTCAGAATTCTAGGAATTTATGACCTTGGCAAATTCCCAGAATACATTAAACTATTGCTAGAAAGTTTTGTCTTCTACAATCGCTTCAAAGTCCATGGTACACGGAATTCCACCCCAGACATTGCGAGCGATCGACGATCAACCAAAATTGGCCTCGCGAATTCCACCCCAGACATTGCGAGCGAACAACAATCGACCAAAATTGGCCTCGCGATCGACCGGTGGACCGCGATCAACTTGTTGGCCACCCCTGGTCTATAGTATAGACTGAAGTATAGACTCTATACTACAAAGCATCAATAACCAAAACAGCTTGGTATTGGCAGAAAAACAGACATACAGATCAATGGAACAGAATCGAAAATGCAGATATAAACCCACAAATATATGGACAGATAATTTTTGACAAAGAAGCAAAAAAATGTACAATGGAGAAAAGAAAGTCTATTCAGTAAATGGTGCTGGGAAAACTGGAAAACCACATGCAAAAGAATGAATCTGGAAGAAACCGGGATGGCTCAGTGGGTTAAGTGTTCACTTTGCAGCCCCGAGGACCAAGGATTGAATCCTGGATCCGGCCCATGTGGACCCATATGCTGAACTGGGGCATACCTCCCATGCAAGAGGCCCCCAGACCAGTTCCCACCTTGCACGGCCCCCGCCCACCTGTGTGGAACATAATCATGTCGAAACTGATGACATACAATTATGGAGACTGCTCTGGGCCCACCCCCTTCTCTCTCTCTCTGTCTTTGTCAAAAACAATAAAATAAATCTTTTTATTTTAATCTATATTAAAAAAAAAAAAAAAAGAATGACTCTGGACTGTGAACTGTAACCATATACCAAAATTAACTCAAAGTGAATTTAAAAAGACCTCCACATAAGACCCAAAAGAAGCAAGCATTGGTACTAAACTTACAGACCTTGGGTTCAAAAAGCACTTTATAAACCTGACCACAAAGGCAAAGAAAGTAAAAGCAAAAAAAAAAAAAAAAAAAAAAAAAAAAAAAAAAAAAAAAAAAAAAAAAAAAAAAAAAAAAAAAAAAAAAAAAAAAAAAAAAAAAAAAAAATGGGATTATTTCAAACTAAAAAGCTTCTACACAACAAAGGACGCCATCAACAAAGTAAAAAGGAAACCAACTGAATGGGAGATAATATTTGCAAACAGTGCCTCTGATAAGGGGCTAATATCTAAAATAGATAAAGAACTTATACAATTCAACAACAAAAAAACCCAAATGGTCCAATTAAAAAAATAGGCAGGAGAAGCCAGGATAGCTCAGTGGGTTAAGCACTCACTTTGCAGCACCAGGGACCGAGAATCGAAACCTGGCCCTGGCCCGTGCAGACCCATATGCTGAACTGGCGTATAAGACGACCGCGCATATAAGACGACCCCCTAATTTTACAGTTAAAACATAAGTTTAGGCCTATATTCGCTGTATAAGACTACCCCCGCACTTCCGAGGCTGTAGTCTTATACAGCGAATATAGGCCTAAACCTGTTTTAACTGTAAAATTAGGGGGTCGTCTTATACGCCGGAAAATACGGTGTACATATATATATATATATATAGATATATATAGATATATATATCTGTCAAAACCAATAAATAAATAAATAGGCAGAAGACCTAGACACTTCTTCCATGAAGACATACAAACAGCCAACAGATATATGAAAAAAATGCTCAACATCACTATCAATTAGGGATCTGCAAATAAAAACCACAATGAGATACCACCTCACACCTACTAGAATGGTTATAATCAACAGGAAAAGCAATAACAAGTGGTGAAGAGACTGGAGAAAAAGGAACCCTCATATACTGCTGGTAGGAATGTAAAGTGGTACAACCACGATGGAAGACAGTATGGAGATTCTTCAAAAAAATTAGGAATGAAATTGCTATATGACCCAGAAATCACTCTTCTGGGTATCTACCCAAGAAAACTTGAAAACCTTAATTTTTAAAGATTTATGTACCCCAATGTTCATCGCAGCACTGTTTATGGTGGCCAAGTCATGGAAACAACCAGCGTCCTTTGACAGATGACTGAATAAAGTTGTGGTACATTTACACAATGGAGTAAGAAAAGATGAAATATAGCCATTTGTGACATGAATGGACCTTGAAACCATTTTAAGTAAAATAGACTGAAAAAATCAAGAAACGTATGACCTCACTTATAGGTGGAATATAAAACTGAAACTAAGAAAAAACTCGGGAAGCTGAGATGGTTCAGCAGGTTTAAGAACGCGATTTGCAGCCCTGGAGACAAAGGATCGCATCACGGCCCAGGCCCCTGCAGACCCATATGCTGAACTGGGGTGTGCTTCCTATGTGAGAGGCCCCCAGTTTGGTTCTTGCCTCCCCCTTCCTGGTTCGGCCACAGGCTCAAGGGGGCATGCCTCCCATGCAGGAGGCCCCCAGCCCAGTTCCTGTCCTGCGTGGCCCCCACCCACCTGTGTGGAAGAAAACTATGTCAAAAACTGGTGATGTACAACTATGGAGACTGCTCTGGGCCCTCCCACTTCTGTCTGTCTCTCTGTCTCCGTCAAAAACAAAATAAATCAAAAAAACAAACAAACCTGGGAAGTCAGGATGGCTCAGTGGGTTAAGCACTCACTTAGTAGCCCTGGGGACCACGGGTCAAATCCTTGTCCCGGCCTAGGTGGACCCATATTCCCCCAGTTCAGTTCTCACCGGGGTGAGACCCCGACCCATTTCCTGCCCTGTGCAGCCCCGCGCCCACCTGTGCAATATGAAACTATCTATGTGGAAAAACCAATGATGTGCAACTGTGGTGACTGTTCTGGGCCCTCCCCCTTCTCTCTGTCTCTGTATCTCTCTCTGTCAAAAACAAAAATAAATCTTTTATAAAAGCTCTCATGAACACAGTCAATAGTTTAGTGGTTACCTGAGTGTAAAGGGGAAGGTAGGGGGGAGACCCAGGCAGGGGGAGCGAGGGGGCATCAAATATATGGTGATGGAAAGAAAGCCGATTCTGGGTGGTGAGTACATAATGCAATGCATAGACAATGCAATGTAGACTTGTACACCTGGAAACTATAATTGTTACCAACCAATGTCACCCCAATGAATTTAACAAAAAAAGAATTTAGCAAAAATTAGCATCTGAATCAATTGACTATACAGAAATTACAATAAACATACTTCATTATAATTTGTGTGCTATATATTTATATCAGTAAAATTCATAATAAACATGTATACTGAGCTAGGAAGTATACATGATTGATATAGATAAGGTAGATATAGACAGATAGATATAAATAGTTGCTAAACAATTACACACACCACTAAAGGGACTCTAGTGGCCAAGTGTGAGACTTTGAAAGGGAATTAGTCATTTTATTTGAACCCAGTCTCAGGAACATCCCCTTTAGAGTGGCTTGAGTAGTATTAGGAAACAGAATTCATAAAAAATATAATTCAATATAATACCTGGACTCTGCATGAACACCAAATAGATATAATATCCATGCTTTTATGAGTTTTAATCTTTGACCTGTTAAGTTTTGTCTTCTACCCTTTGAGATGAGCTACCCAAGCATATATACAGCAAAATTATGAGATATCACGTGACAGTGACTCAGACTTGCCCTCTTCCAAATGACCATTTGCTCCATTATTAGTACTAAGTCATCCATCAGTGAACAACTTTATTAAGGATGTGAAAATTGAGTCTAATTACTGTAATTCACATTACCATGTAAAGACATTTTTTTTTTTTTTTATCTTTTCACATTTATAGAGAGAAATTATCTTTTTGTCTTCAGTGCATAGTCACTTCCATTTCACTTTTTGACAGATAGAGAGAGAGACAGAGACAGAGACAGTTAGAGAACCAAACTGTGGGAACTCCCCAGTTCAGCACGTGGGTCCTGCCTGGGCCGGAGCCGGGATTCGATCCTCAGTCCTCATGGCCTCAAAGCGAGCGCTCAACCCGCTGAGCCGTCCCGGCCTTCCCTAAAGACATTTTTTACAAAGATTTTTTTATTGTTTTTAAGAGGTGAGAGAGGACAGGGGAAACCCAGACCATTCTCCATAGTTGTACATCGTTTGTGACAGTTTCATTCCACACAGGTGGATATGGGGCCGCTCGGGGCAGTAACCAAACTTGGGGGCTCCCGCATGGGAACTGAGAACCTCCCCTGCCATCCCGGCGGTTACCAGTTACACAGCAGTTTGTCATATGGGTTAGCACAGGCCAGGGCCAAGATTCAATCCCTGGACCTTGTGGTTGCAAGGCAAGCATTCAACATGAGCAATCCGGGCATCCTAACACAATTTTCTTAAATCTCGAATGGTGGAAGGGAGGGAGAGGTTGGTCTTGTTTCTTGCATATGCATGACGGTTTGGCAGAAGCTGGCCAGGAGGTAACTTCTTCATGCCCCTTAACTACATTTCTACCCCACGCAGAAAGAAAAGAGTTAGAATTTGTCCATCCTTATTAAAGTCTGCAAACCTCAAGAATAAAGCCAAAAGAGAAACACTCAATACACTTCATTTTCCTTTCACCTTCTACCCACACTTCCCCTACCTCCACTAGGAGTTATTTATGACTACCATCAAGGAAAACAAAAGACACATAAATGATCAGATTGACCAAGACTTTTTTTTTTTTAATAATACCTTGTATAAGCATTTGAGAGGTTGAGAAACCACAAACTCACACACTCCAGGTAAGATTATGAACTTGAAGAACTTAAAAAATAATAGTAATAGCTACCACCGAATATTTAGCATGTGTAAGGCACTGAGCTAACTGTTTTAAAACAATATATTTTCACATTATAACCATTTTATGGTGAGGAAACTGATGCTCAGAGAGTTAAGTAACACCCCAAGGACACAAAACTAGTTAAAAAAAAAATCTGAAAGGCAATCTGGCAACAAATATCAAATCTTTAAAATGTTTGTTTAGAGTTGGCAATTCTCCTTGGAGTCTATCATAAATAATTAGAAAAATATACAATTTGTATAAATTTGTATAATTATATGATTTATAAAAATGACAAGTAGAAACAACCTAAACATCCAATAGCAGTCAAATGGCTAGTTTCAGTGTACTGTGCATTAATGCAATGGAATACTACATAGCTATTTTAAATGATGGTGTAACTCTATCTTATTGAAATAGTCCCATGTTAAGGGGAAACAGCAAAATACAGAGTGAAATATATAACTAAGAGTTATTAAAAAAGGCAAGAATAGACTCCAAATTATTAACCTGTTATGTCTGTTATGATAGAATTTTTAGTGATTTGTTTTCTTTACTCATATATTTTTTTATTATCTCCACAACAAAATGGACTTACGTAAATACTTATTTAAAAGAACTCTCATACACTGCTCATGGGAACATAAAACAATACTATGACTAGAAAACAGTCCAGGGGTTTCTTATAAAATTAAGCATATACCTACAATATGATCCTGTCATTCTGCTCATAGGTGTATACCCAAGAGAAATAGAAGTGTATGTTCATACAAAGACTTGTGACAAAAGTTCAAGGCAGCTTTTTAACATAGTCAAAACCTGAAAACAATTCAAATATCCATCAACAGGTTAACGAATAAACAAACTGTACATCACACAATGCAATACTCAGCAATAAAAAGAATGAAATATTGATACCGGTATATGCCTGGATACACAACATGGATAAACGTCAAAATTCTCTATACTGAATAAAAGAAGCCAGGCACAAAAAAGACCATTTGTATCATGCCATTTATATAAAATGCAAACTAATTTATAGTGACAAAAACCAAACAAACAAAATCAGATCAATGATTGCCTGGGGCCAGAAGCAGGAGGGATAGACCACCAAGAAGAATGAGGAAATTTGGGGGATCAGGTGATAATGGAAATATTCTGTATCTTGATTATAAAGGTGGTTTCACAGGTGATTCAGCTTCATGGCAGCACTGTAAGTCATTCCTATTTCTTTCCCCTTTAACAATCAGACATCCATAACAAAACAAAAGTGCCTCTGCTCATTATAGGAAGGTTTCCAGCCCCACCCCCTTAATCCAAAAATAAACACAGGTAACTAGAGTTCATCAAACTGTACCCTTTAAATGAATGCGGCTTGTTCTGCATATGTTATACTTCAAAGTTTTTAAAGTGCATGAGTTTGTCTTTAAAAAATACGTTTCACGGTAATTTTCCCCAAAAAATTCTATATACAGGAATTCCACATCACCAGATAGTTTTTAAACTTAATAACAACTGCAGCTTACATAATATCATCAGTGGGCAAGAAAGTTGGCAATGGACTTCATGAAACACTTCAAAAGGTACCTAAATCTTAAACTGAGTTGGAAATATGAACAAATTTAGGAGGTAAAGAGATCAGAGAGCATGGACACTACTAGAGCCTGAGTATGAAAAAATAAGGAATATTTCCCCACAAGTGTGGGGAACTATAGATAATTTGGTCTGACTAAAACTCAGAGGCAGATGAGGTAGGAGGAGAGTAAAGGGCAAGATGAGGCTGAAAAGAAAGGCAAAGACCAGATGACAAGAGACCTTTGATACTAGATGAAGAGTCTGGACTTCATCCTCATAAGTAAGAGGGCAGGAGAGGATTGATATTAAAGGTTAATGAATAGAGAAAAAAACAAATTTATTCTAAAAATATAATTCAGGCAGAATTATCAGAAATGGTTCGAGGGCAAAATAAGGCAAATATCAATTAGTAAACCCACTTCAATAATCCAGGCCAGAGAAGACCAGAGTCAGAATCAAAGCACCAATATACAAGGATATATTGATAAGGTATTATACTATAACCAGACTTTAGTCATTGAATATGAAGAGAAAATAAGGTCTAATCCCAGCTTTCAAGCACTACTCACAGAGTACAAGAAAAGAACACTTAGAGGAAAGACAATGTCATCTCACTTTGATCCCTTGTAATAAAAGAGCTATGCAAGTACTATATATAGAAGAGGTTACTATTAGGACATACATCAGCAAAATCTGTGTTGTGACTTGAACTCTGATTATCATTCTTTAAATAAGGACAGATTTTAAAAATATTTTTCTACTATGTCTATTATTTTTACATATGTACTTATCTTCCAGATATTTTCCTATTACAATAACTAAAATATAACAAGTCTTCATTTTATTATTTATATGTTTAATGTTTTAATTTAAAATTCTTAAAGACAAAAGACTAATAAAAATAACTAACTTTCAAATGTGACTTTTTAATAGCAAAGTGGAAAAGTTATCATCTCCCTGTAAAAAGTCAGCACTTCCAAAAAAACTAGAGAGGTTTACATGTAGAGTTAATTCAGTAAGGGGATAATAACACCTTAAAACCAAGTACCTTAATAATGAAGTTTTCAATATGCCATTTTGAGTAAATTATCTTTGAATATAAGGGTTTTTAACCTTTCAATAAACCCTCTGAAATGGTATCTTGTTAACATTTCAATTAAAAATGCCAAATATTTACAATTGGTAAAATAAAAATCGGCAAAACAATTTGCATCTGAAAGCCTGACATCCTGATTTACTGGATTTACATTGTCCTTAATAACATAAACAAATAATTTTGAATACTCAACATATTATAAGTACAGCTACCTATTTATAATTAACTTCCAACATGACACACCCAGTAGACTCCAGTACATTAGCAATCAGCATATGTGAAATGACAAGCAGTAAACAACTTTCTAAGTCAGTCACCAAATTCCTTCATCTAAAAGTTTCTATAAAATAAATAAAAATAAAAGTTGCTATAAAAAATTTATTAAAAACACTTAAACACAAACATAAACATTTTTAAATTAAATTGAAACAAGTCACAAAACTTTCTTTTTCCCTTTAACGAAGTTTCAAAAATAAAAGGACAAATTTAATTCTAAATATTTCATTGTTTTCTACTACAATTTTAGTATTATCTATTCAATCTCTTCTTTAGGTTCTCAAGGTGTTCCACATTAACATCTTGTAATGCCAGTACCATTGCTTTAGGCAAGGAGGGATTAAATGAAATAGTCATTAGACAACACAAATCTATTAGATCTCTCTGACATTTCTGCAAACCTTCCAGGAATTTCTGGTATTGAACAGGATCCTTTTTTAACTTTTTCATTTCTGGTACTGAAAACCCTATCAGACTAGTCAGTATTTCATCTACAAAGTCTACGTCCAGATATGCAGTACCATCAGAAATCTTTGCTGTTATATTCCAAACACCACCAGAACTTGAGAGATTTCCAGTTAACGTTACAATAAATGCTTTGACTTTGACTGTTGTAACTTCCTTTGGTTTGCTGGCCATTAGAACAGACAAATAGACAAATGGTGGAGAATACAAATCCATGGCAACAGAAAGATTATTGTTGTTCTCTGATGATCTTAAAGAATAATTCTGTAAATGATAATCATTTTCATTAGAAATCTGTAAACTCCTTTTTGGTATATAACCAACCAGTTCTCCATTTAATATTTTATTATTTAAGGAATGTTCGTATGAATTGATGATGGTTTGTTTTACTTTATTATCTGTCTCTGAGTTCTTATCTTTATTTGTAAAATCATGGGGTAGAGATACATTATGGTGAACTGAAAAATCATTATTGTGGACTCTAGGAGATAAACAACTAAAAGATTTATCTTCATTAGTCATTTGTTCAGATAAACTTTCTTCATTACAACTCTTTCCATTTGTGCAAATCCAAGAAAAATTATTCGGAGTAAAAGATTTATCTGAAGATCTCTCTATATGTTCATCTGTAATTCTGTTCAAAGTCAATGGTTGCAATTCTTTAGTCTCCATTTGTTCTTTCTGGACAGCTTCTTCTAAAAGTAAGGCCTCAGCCAATGAAAAGTCATCTAGTTCCCCATTAGTAAAATATACAGATTGATTTGGTGGTTTCTCCTTTAGTCTTGGAGAAATAACAAGTCCTGGTTCAAAACCTGACTTTCTTGTAGGAATAGTATTTGAGGAATCACCTGTGCTGAAATATCTTCTTTCCAAGGAGGTGTCATCATTATTTGCTGCAGGCTCGTCATTTTCATCAAGACTTGCCAAGAGTTCTTCATCAGAAGGTCCTAATACAAGATCTAGATCATCTGCAATTCTGGGGATGCTTTCATTGGAATTATTTTGCATGACTGAAACTACAGGATCAGTTTCCCCAATTAATCTTCCAAGTACTTTTTCTTGTGCATATTCCTCTAAAAGAGCATCTACTTCTCCCCCCAATACCTTCACATTTTCTGGTTTCAATAAGAGAACACCAAGGCGGAAGGAAATGTTTCCATAAATCAAAATTTTTGTACCTGGAGGAAGATGACAATGAAGAGCTGAAATAGGCTGATATTCCATTCCCTGTATTTGTATAATTCCATCAGTTAAATGTAGCATCAACATTCGTGAAGGCTTTGCTTCCCAAGGTTTGGGGGTTATTTGTGTTTCAGCTGTAATTAGGTCATTTGCACTATTCTTTCCTCTCAATTTTTGTATCTGGGAATATGCAGGTTGACTTACATCAACCAATGAATTAATCTGCAGAGCAAAAAATCCATTGAGTTCTCCTTTTGAAACTTCTAAAATGCTATCAGGTAAAAGAGGATGCTCCAAATCTCTCAGATCAGTAAGGAGCCATTGCTCAAACACTTGTTTATTCATTTGTGCCTGACTCAAATTAACATTATCATTTTCTTCTTGGATCCAGTTAATACAAGCTTCCAACCACATTAGTGGTACTTTAACATGCCATGTAGCTAAAAGCCAGGTTTCAACTCTTAATGCAATACTAGTAACACTCATTTCTTTTAAATAAAAGATAGATTACACATCTGTTACCTAAAAAAAGGGAAAAAGAGAATTATAACTCAGTACAATTATAGCCTCTATAATTCTATACAGTGCACAAATAGGCATAACCACACCCTTTTGATTTTTCTCACTTCAGCACCTGAAAAGTCTTTGACTATTTTTTATTTATTTTTTTGAAAGAGAGAGACAGAGAGAAGGCGGAGGGCCCAAAGCAGTCTCCATAGTTGCATGTCATTAGTTTCCTACATAGTTTTCATTACACAGGTGGGCACGGGACAGCGCAGGACAGGAACGAGCCAGGGGCCTCCCACATGGGAGGCACATCCCCGGAAGCCAGGGGCCTCCCACATAGGAGGCTCACCCCAGTGAGAACCAAAATAGGGGCATACCCCAGTTCGTCATAAGGGTCCACACGGGCCAGGGCCAGGATTCGATCCTCGGACCCCGGGGCTGCAAGATGATTGCTCAACCCGCTGATCCATCCCGGCATCCCTCTTTGACTTTCTACATAGCCAAATTCAAATACTGCAAGTAATCAGATAATATAATGAGAAACTCTAAAGGTTTGAAAGCTAGCTCTAACAAATTGCAAGCTATAACCTATTACGGTATAAATTTCTTAACTTCTCCAACCCAGTTTTTTCATTTTAAAAATGTCAATACCACCATCTTATAAGTTTGTTGTGAGGATTACATGATTAACATTCATAATTCATGTCAGACTTATGATAGACACACAGTAAATAGTGATTATTATTATTAATAATTAGAGTAGGGGAAGCCGGGATGGCTCAGAGTGTTAGGCGCTCGCTTTGCAGCTCCAGGGACCGAGGATTGAATCCCAGCCCCAGCCCATGCAGATCCATATGCTGAACTGTGGTTTGTTTCCCATGTAGGAGGCTCCCAGTTCAGTTCTCGTCCCCCCCACCTCAGGGTCAGCCCCTGGCTCAAGGCGGCGTGCCTCCCATGCAGGAGGCCGCCAGCCTAGCCCAGTTCCCATCCTGCGTGGTCCCCGTCCACCTGTGTGGAACGAAACCATGTCGAAAAACTGATGACATACAGTTATGGAGACTGTTCTGGGTCCTCCCCCTTCTCTCTGTCTCTGTCTCTGTAAAAACAATAAAATGTCTTCAAAAATTATAATTAGGTTATAATAATTTAAGATTTAGTTAAGTAACAATATTTACTAAGGTTACTTTCATAATTATAATTCATACTCTATTAAAACATATCATTGTGTTTGACTATATAGCACTTAAATATGTGGCCTAAGGACAAAATTATAACAAATAACAATAAATTCTGAGTTGATGTAAAGTATCTTATTTGTTTGGCTAAATAATATTCAACAGTCCTACCAGGTAAATATACTTCTAATTTCTTTCAGTATAATAAAACAGTAAAGACTAATTAATCCTAAAAATTTTTATATTCACAAAAGTATCATTTTTCTTTCTATAGGTGAAGACATCCAAGAGTTAGAATTTATATAAGTTCTAATACTTCCATAAGAAAACTTACCACTTGATTAACTTGGAACTGGTTGTTCAGTGAGTACTTGTAGCCTCTACTGCTCAGAAATAGCCCTGGGAACGAAGACAAGAAGGAGTAAGGGTTATTAAAAGAATCACTAGCTTATTTTCATGAGTACAAGAGTTTGATGGTATGGTGTTCAAAGTTTCTGTTATCAATCAGGGTAGAGTGTAGGAAATACAGAAGAAAAACCATGAGGTTTGGAGTGAGATAAACAGAAGCAAGTGAGCATGAGAAGCTTACACACTCTAAGCTGTTTCCTTGTCTATATAGTACTTACTTCCTAGAGCAACTATGAAAATTAAAGGAGACTGGAGAGGACAGCCAGCAGCCACCAGCAGATCTTGGGCAACAGGGTCAACTGACCCAAGAGGCAATCAGCCCATTTAGGCCACTTACTCTGGCCTCAGAACTGCCACCTTCATGGCCAGTCTCAGGGCATCCAGAAGCTGTTGTAGGCCAAGAGGGCCACCCAGAAGGTATCCAAGGCCCACAAGTGACAAGAGATTTAAGCAGGCCAAAGCAGCTCAGGCTGCAACTGAACAGTACCACCTGCAGAGGGACAGAGTTCAAGGCCGAGAAAGCTGGGGCTCTGGGATCCCATGGCAATGGCAGCACTAAGGTGGAAGAGGAGACCCAGAAGATGACAATCCTATAGACCTAATTCCAGCAGAACAGGGATGAAGTCCTGGATAACCTCTTGTCTTGCCTGCAACATTGGCCAGAAATTCATGAAAACTACCGCATAAATATATAAAAGAAAGAAGCACCCATTCCATGGTTTAGCATTATAGATGCCATCATTGAATATGAAGCACTAGCAAAGCTCAAGCAATTTCTTGTGAAAAGGCATTAAATTATTTATGTATATTATATTGTAGGTTACTTCATTTTTGAATAGCAAATCTTGCTTCTTTGTACAAACTTAAAGTTTATCCAGATTTCATACTTTTACCCTGTATTTCTGAGAAATTTAATCAGTATATACATAGGTTGCCTATGTCTTTTAGCTCAAGAAAAAAAATATATATATACTTAAAGATTTTATTGTTTGAGAGAAAGAGGAGCGAGGGTCCAGAGCAGTCTCCATAGTTGTGCATCTTAAGTTGTGACTGGGTTTCATTCCACACAGGTGGATGTGGAGCTGCGTAGGATGGGACCTGAACTGGGGGTCTCCCACACGGAGGCGAGAACCTTTGCCGCCATCTCAGAAGTTACTAATTGGGCCACATTTCAGTATATGGGTTTGCACAGGCCAGGGTCAGAATTCAATCCCCGGACCTTGTGGTCGCAAGGCGACCATTCAGCCTGCTGAGCTACTAGGGAATCCCCCAAAATTTATTTTTAATACGTACTATGTTTTCTTTCTTAGATGCACTCATACATTTGGAAGTAAAGGGCACTCTAAAAATTTGATTGGGAGAAGCCGGGATGGCTCAGTGGGTTGGGCGCTCACTTTGCGTCGCCGGGGACCGAGGATCGAATCCCGGCCCGGCCCGAGCGGAACCATGTGCTGAACTGGGAGCTCCCCCAGTTCAGTTCTCTCTCTGTATCTCTCTCTGTCTCTCTCTCTCTCTCTCTGTCAAAAATAAAAATAAATAAAAAATATATTAAAAAAAAAAAAATTTGATTGATTAGAAGATTCTTTGAGACATTAAGACTGTGGCATCCCAATCCCATATAAGAGAGACTGCTCCTTCTACCTTCTAGAGAGTAAAACACAGCCTGTTTAGACTGGAGGACATCAGAATACTGCTGAAAGTAGGAAGAACCAATGAATTCTTAAATACTAAATGCTGAACACACCCTACTCTCTTCCTTCACGAAGATCCCATCAATACAAGTGACTAAGCCTATACTCTCCTAAAAGGAGACTAAAAAATCTTTCCCTGGGCAATCTTACCAACCTAATGGTAAGACCTAGATACTAACACAAGCAGTTCTCCAATTAAACAGCCTATTCTGTGACTGTATCAATGGACTTAAGAGAGCCAACCAGCTTTCTTTCTAGTTTCTCTTTTTTAAGATTTATTTTTATTGTTTTTTGACAGAGAGAGAGACAGAGAGAAGGGGGAGGGCCCAGAGCAGTCTCCATAGTTGACAGCATTAGTTTTCCATATAGTTTCACTCCACAGGTGGGCACGGGGCTGTTCAGGGCAGGAACTGGGCTGGGAGCCTCCTGCATAGACCCCAGCAAGAACTGAACTAGGGGCACATCCCCAGTTCAGCATATGGGTCTGCACTGGCCAGGGCCGGGATTCAATCCTTGGTCCCCGGGGCTGCAAAGCGAGCGCTTAGCTCTCTGAGCCATCCCAGCTTCCCCCTAGTTTCTCACTCTTAATTATGACAAGGTATCTGAGATAAAACTCTAATAAGAAACCACATCAGGGGATGCCGGGATAGTTCAACAGGTTCAGCACTTGAAACCACATCAGGGGATGCCGGGATAGTTCAACAGGTTCAGCACTTGCCTTACAATCGCAAAGACCAGGGATGGAATCTCGGCCCCAGCCTGTGCAAACCCATAGGCTGAACTGTGGTGTAACTGGTGACTGTCAGGATAGTGGTGAAGGTTCTCACCTCCCACGCGGAAGGGCCCCAGTTCAGTGCCTGCCCCATGCAGCCCATCTATCTGTATGGAACTATGTCACAACTAATGATGTACAACTATGGAGACTGCTCTGGGCCAATCCCCTTCTCTCTCTCTCTCTCTCTCTCACCTTCTCTCAAACAATAAAATAAATCTGAAAAAAAAAAGAAAGAAAGCAACTACATCAAACAGAAAAAAATGCAGTGAAGTATCTATGAAAACAGACAAAAACTTCAAAAAGGCTATCAATATCCTGAGAAATATGGTTATCATATCCATGAAATAAGAACAGGATGCTATAACAAGAAATATTTATATAAAAAAAAAAACTTAGAAATTTAAAATATGACAGCAAAAATAAAAAACAGTACAATGGGGGATGCCAGGATGGCTCAGTGAGTTGAGTGTTCAGCTTGCAGCCTTAAGGTCTGAGGATCTAATCCCGGCCCCCACCTATGTGGACCCATATGCTGAACTGCGGTGTGTCCCCAGCTCAGTTCTCACCAGGGCAAGCCTCCTATGTGGGAGGACCCCAGTTCAGCTTCTGCCCCGGGTCAGAGGCCGCTGGCTGGTTTGTTCCCTGTGCAGCCCCAAACCCCCCACCAGGTTCCTGCCCTACACAGACAGCCCTGCCTCCACCTGTGGAATGCAAGTATGTAGAAAACTAATGACATGCAACTATAGAAACTGTTTTGGATCCTCCCCTTTCTCTCTGTTCCTCTCTCTCTGTCTCTCTCTTCCTCTTTGTGAAAAAGAATAAAAATAAATCTTAAAAAAAAGAGTGAAATGGAAATAAAGTTAATAAAATCTCTTAGAAAAGTAAAATATCAGTACAAAGATATCAATGGACTATGAGGTGTTGGGGGGCAATAATCAAACAAACAAATTTAGAAAATTTCCAAAACACAATGACAAGAGCTTCCAGATGAAAAGGACCCAACACAATGGATAGAAATAGACATGTAACAACGCATATTTTTATGAAATTTTAGAAAATAGGAAAAGATTCTGCAAGCTTCCAGAAAGGGAAAACAAACAACAAATATGCACATTCAGCATATGAGGAATGAATACGACTCTAGATTTCTCAATGAAAGCTATAAGGTAAATGAGCAATTACTTCAAATTTCTAAATGAAAATTGTTTCCAACCTATAAATCTCTACCCAGGCAAAGTACTAATTAAGTATAACAATAAAATAAAAACATTTTCAGATCAGCATTATCTAAAACAAAATTTTTGTAATGGAGGACATGTTCTAATATAACAGAGGAATAAAACAAGAGGAAAACATAATATTCTCAATCTTATGCAAAAGAAAGGTAAACCATTATACAGGGAGTCCCAAAAAATGTAAACATAGTTTGAATATTTATACAGACAATGTTTGTTAACATGCGGTTTATTTTCAAAATTTAAAAGAATCTTCCAGAAATGAATATTTTTTGTCAATGCCCATTTTGAAACTGGTGACCATTTGGGTCCAGGCACTATAGGCAATGCGAAGCAACAAAATCACAAACATCAAGAATCATTTTATTTTATATTTGTGCGCATTCTTGTTTAGTGGCTGCCTTCAATTCATTGACTGTTGTTCGTTTTGTACTATATGTATCCACATAAAAAAAGTTCAATGATGTGAGGTCTGGCAAACACGGAGGGTATTCAGTGTTTACCACCCATTATCTAAAATTGGTTAAACCTGAAAAGAAGAGAAAATTATGTTAGTTAGCAGCTGTCAAAGTATGTATACATTTGGGGGGGGGGGGACACTCTGTAGTAGTAAAGGGTAGTTGCAAGATATAAAGGCAAATAGCTCAGAAGGCTTCAGGTAAGATTATTTTTCAAGATGAAAACTGTGTAAGATGACTTTTCTAGAATTTCACGTGTTTCATTTTCTTGGTTTATACCTGTTAGTTGTAGTGCTGATGTACCTCAAAGTACAACAGAGTTTTAAATAACTGGAGGAGTTAAGAGCTGACTGTGTATAAAAAATATACACAGAAAATTAAAAGGAAAAAAGATAACTCACGAGAAAACAAAATGTTGTACAGAAAAGAAAAATATTATCATACTACATGGCTTACTTGTAAATAGCTTGTACATAGTCATAATAATGTATACTCTCAAATACTAATCTGACAAAAATCTTAACATAGCTAGAAAGAGGTAAATAGTGAGATGGACAAACATGTGAGGGGAAGGCAGGGGGTGAGAAAGATAGGTGGAAAAGAACTAAATCCTCATCTCCATAGTGAAAGTCAACAGATAATGATTAAAACTGAAAAATCATGAAGTAGCAATATTTGCATGGTTTTCAGAGCTGTAAAAGTACAAAATACAAAAAAGAATCAGCTAGAAAAGTTGAAAGTCGTTACCTCTGTGGTAAGAGAGGAGGGCAGAGAATGCTATTTTTCAAAACAATTCTTTAAAGTTCTATATTTTAAATGATACACTTATTTTCTTTGATCTTCTCCTATGTTCCACTGATTTCTTTGTACTAATGTTGAATTTGATGGGAGATCTTCCTAACTTTAACCATCATGTGTTCTACTGAGTTTTTCATTTCTGCTACTAGCACTGAACAAAACAGTACAAGAGTACTTATGCTTCAAAGTTAAAGGTATAAAAGACAAAATGCTTTTCCCCTTAGGATCAGAAATAAGTCAAAGATGTTCACTCTCAACACTTTATCATTGTACTGGAAGCTCATATCAACACAATAAGACAAGAAACAAATAAAAGGTATAAAGATTAAAACAGAAAAATAAAATAGCATAAAAACAGACACAGAACAATGGAACAGACTAGAGTCCAGAAATAAATCTTCACAGATATGAGCAAATGATCTTAAACAAGGGTGCCAAGAATACAAAATGAGGAAAGGATAGTCTCCTCAACAAATGGTGATGGAAAAACTGGGTATATACATATAATAATGGATCTTTACCATATACCAGGGGTATCCAATCTTTTGGCTTCCCTGGGCCACATAAGAATTGTTTTGGGGCAGACATAAAATACACTAACAATAGCTGATGAGCAAAAAAAAAAAAAATCTTATAATGTTTTAAGAAAGTTTACCAATTTGTGTTGGGCTGCATTCAAAGCCATCCTGGGCCAAATGCGGCCCGTGGGCCATGAATTGGACAAGTTTGCCCTACACCATATTCAAAATTTCACTCAAAATGGGTTAAAGATCTAAATGTAATACCTGAAACTATAAAACTCCTAGAAGAAAACTTTCAGGATATTGCAATGGGCAATGATTTCTTGGAAATGACATTAACAGTACAGATAAAAATAGCAAAAATAGACAAATAGGACAGTATCAAATTTTAAAACTTTTGTGTAGCAAAAGAAACAACAGAGTGAAAAAGCAAACTAAAGAATGGGAGGAGGGGATGCTGGATAGCTCAACAGGTTGAGGGCTTGCCTTGCAACCATGGTGATCAATTCCTGGCCCCAACCTGTGCAAACCCATATGCTGAACTGTGGCACAACTAGTAACAACCCAGACAGCTCCGCAGTGAAGGTTCTCACTTCCCATGTTGGAGGTCCCCAGTTTGGTTCCAGCCCCACACGGCCCCACATCCACTTGTGTGGAATGAAACCATGTCACAACTAATGATGGACAACTGTGGAGACTGCTCTGGGCCCTCCCCTCTTCTCTCTGTCTGTCTTGCTCTCTTTCTCTCACCTTTTCTCAAAACAATAAAATAAATCTTAAAAAAAAAAAAAAAGAGGGGAAGCCGGGATGGCTCAGTGGGTTAAGAGCTCACTTTGCAGCCCCGGGGACAGAGGATCGAATCCCGGCCCCGGCCCAAGTGAAATCATATGCTGAACTGGGGAGTGCCCCAGTTCAGTTCTCACCGAGGTGAGACCCCAGCCCAGTTACTGCCCTGCGCAGTCAAGCGCCCACCTGTGGAGTGCAACTATGTGGAGGAACTGATGATGTGCAACTATGGAGACTGTTCTGGGCCCTCCCCGTTCTTTCTGTCTCTCTGTCTCACTCTGTCTCTCTCTCTGTCAAAAACAATAAAAATAAATCTTAAAAAAGAAAAAAAAAGAAATAAAGATAAAGAGGGGAAGCTGGGATGGCTCGGTGGGTTGAGTCCTCGCTTTGCAGCCCCAGGACCCTGGGATCGAATCCCGGCCCTGACCCAAGCAGACACATATGCTGAACTGAGGTGTACCCCCAGTTCAGTTCTTGCAGTGGGGCCTATTTGGGAGGCTCCTGGCCCAGTTCCTGCCCTGAGCAGCCCCACGTCCACCCGTGGAGTGAAACTATATGGAAAACTAACGCTGTCAACTGTGGAGACTGCTCTGGGCCCTCTCCCTTCTCTCTTTCTCTCTCACTCTCTCTGTCAAAAAACAATAAAAATAAATCTTAAAAAAAAAAAAAAGGAAAGAAAAAGAATGGGAGGAAATGTTTGTAAACCATATATCTGATAAGAGGTAAATATCCAGAACATATAAAAACTCAATAACAAAAGAGTAACAATTTAAAAATAGGCAAAGGATTTGAATAAACATTTCTCTAACAAAGATATACAAATAGCCAACAAAGATACTCCCATCACTAAACATAAGAGAAATGCTAATCAAAACCACAATGAGATTTCAATTAACTGGTCTTAGGAGGACCACTAACAACAAAAACAACCACCAAAGTAACAAGTGAGATATCAAGCAAGGATGTGGAGAAATTGAAACACTTGTACACTGTTGGTGGGAATGTAAACAGTGCATCCACATGGAAAACAGTATGGAGGCTCAAAAAATGAAAAACAGAACTACCAAGTGACCCAGCAATCCCACTTTTGGGTATATATCCAGTAGAATTTAAAAACAGAATCTCAAAAAGATGTTTGCACATCCATGTTCATTGCAGCATTATTCACAATAGACAAAATGTGGAAGCAACCTAAATGTCTATCAACAGATGAATGGATAAAGAAAAGGTGGTATTTATACGTAAGAAGGAATATTATTCAGCCTTAAAAAAAATTAAAAATATTGTCATATGCTACAACATGGGTGAACCTTAAGGACATTATGCTAAGTGAAATAAGATATTCACAAAAAGACAAATACTGCATGACTCCACTTATATGATGTACCTAAAGTAATCAAACTCATAAAAATATAAAATAGAATTGTGGTTGCCAGAGGCTGAGGGGAGGGAGAAACAAGGAGGTATTCAATGGATATATAATTTCATTAATGCAAGAAAAATAAGTTCCAGAAATCTTTTGTACAAAGTGAGCATAGTTAACAATACCATAATATGCACTTAACAATTGCTAAGAAGGTAAATTTATATTAGGTGTTTTCTACTATAATAGAAAAGTGGTGAGGGGTGGGGGGATCATGAGGGAAGGGGGAGAAAATGAAAAAACAAAATTACCCCTATTTGCAGATGACATAAATGTTTATGAAGAAAATGCCAAAGAATCTACAAAAAAGATATATCACCTGATGAGTTAGCAAGATATAATAGTCTTTTTCATGCTCTATTTAGTGCCACATTTTTTGGACTTTTGTGTTTTTATTGATGATTTCAGTATTTAAAATGGCCCTCTAGAGGGCTATCTAGTGTTCCTATGCGCAAGAAAGCTAAATGTGTCTTATGGGAAAAAATGTGTTAGCAAAACCTTCATTCAGTCATGAATTATAGTGCCACTGGTCACAAATTCAATGTTAATGAATCAACACATAGTGAATAAAGTGTCTTTAAACAGAAGTACACGCAAAAAAGAGATTATGAATTGATCAGCTGATGAAAATGTCAGTCGTGATCACGGGCTCACAGGAACTTAATTCTTTATTTCCCCTAGGAGCAGGGTTCAGTATTCCCTAATTTACTGTTCACAATGACTTTATAACTACCACAAATAACTAGACTCAATTGTACTAGTAATGAACAAAACAGTACAATTTACAATAGCACCCAAAACGTAAGTCTACCAAAATATGTGCAGGATATACCTGTAAATTCTGAAAACTAAAAACTGCATATGAAAAAAATCAAAGACAACCCAAACAAATGAAAAGACAAGCCAATGTTGAAGACTATATATTTAAAGGTTTCAGTTATCCCCAAACAGGTCTAGAGATTCAAAGCAATTTCATTCAAAATTCCTCTTTGAGGGGAAGCCAGGATGGCTCAGTGGGTTAAGTGCTCACTCTGAAGCGCCAGGGACCAGGGATCGAATCCTGGCCCCGGCCCATGCTGAACTGGGAGCTCCCCCAGTTCAGTTCTCTCTCTGTCTCTGTATCTGTCTCTCTCTTTCTCTGTCATAAATAAATAAAAATATATTTAAAAAAAAATTCCTCTTTGTAAAAAATTACAAGCTGATTCTAAAATTTATATGGAAAGGCAAAGGAACTAGAACAGCCAAGACAATTTTGAAAAAGAAAATCAAAGTTAGAAGACTCACACTACCTGAGTTTAAGATTTAATTTAAAACTACAGTAATCAAGACAGTGAGATATTAGCAAAGGTCAATGGGAAAAGACGAGTGTCTAGAAATAGACACACATAATGTACAAGGTCTGACAATTAAGTTCGAGAACTCATCCTAGAAAAAGTGCTACAAACCTCATTGCTGAATATCACTATAGTCATCTTCGAAGTACTCCCCTTGGGAAACTATGCACTGACACCAGTACCTAGTCCACCCTTTGAAACAATTTTGGAACTTTTTTTCTGGAATAGCCATCAGAGCCGTTGTCATTACCCTTGATGTCCTGTCTGTCATCAAAATGTCTTTCTTTCAATATTTCCTTTATCTTCAGGTAAAGAAAAAAGTCATTGGTGGCCAGATCAGGTGAGTATTGAGGGTGTTCCAGTATAGTTTTTTACTGCCTAAAAACTCCCTCACAGACAGTGCCATGTGAATTCGTACATTGTCATGATGCAAGAGCCATGAGTTGTTAGCAAAAAATTCAGGTCATTTTTGTCTTTTTCACACAGCCTTTTCAGCACTTCTAAATATTTAACTTGGCTGACTGTTTGTCCAGTTGGTACATATCAGAATAAACAATCCCTCTGATATCAAAAAAGGTTAGTAACATCTTTTGGCTCTTAATTTTGACTGAAGGAACTTTTTTGATCATGGAGAACTGCTGACTTCCATTGTGCACTTGGACGCTTTGTTTTAGAGTCATATTGGTACACCCATGTTTCATGACCAGTGATAACATGGCCCAAAACATCATCTTGCCTCTCCAAAAGGTCTTGGCAAACTTCAACTCTTCTTTGCTTTTGTTCAACAGTGAGCTCCTGCGGGACCATTTTTGAACACAACTTTCTCATGCCAAAATTTGAAGTTAAGGTTTTCCTGTTTCTCTATTAATGTTTACTTGGTCTGCTATGCTCCTCACAGTCAGCTAATGATGTTGACACACTATTGCACTGATTTTTGCATGTTTTCATCAATTCTGCTCATTACTGGACACCCTGACCTCTCCTCATCCCCGACATTTCCTCTCCCCTCAGAAAAACATTTAATCCATTTGTATAATGCCATTTTCTTCATGGATTTATCCCCCATCAACTTGGACTAACAAGTCACTTCCACTCTTGCCAAGTTTAAAAAGAAATGTAATGTTTGTTCATTGCTCTAATTCATGCTCTGACATTCTCACAACAGCACACAGAAACAGTCAACACTAATGAATGCAAGACACCACCTCATGTTAACATGAACACAGCTGTGAAACACTGGTATACCAAGGCTATAAAAACTTACCAAGTTGTTTGTACAGTGCTGCCAATGTTTAAGCTCACGGTGGCAAGTTTGCAAACTTAATTGTCAGACCTTGTATACTAGCTTTATTCATAATCACCAAAAAGTAGAAACAACCTACATTTCTTTTAAATGGTGAATGGATAAACAAATTCTGGTACAGCATTACAATGAAATACTATTCAGAAATAAAGAGTATCAACTACTTATAGGTGCAATCACATGGATCAATGTTGTTATTGACTTGTTTCCCCTATAAAATTCATACATTGAAATCCTAATACACAATGTGATGGTGTTACAAGGTAGGGCCTTTGGGACATGCTTAGGTCATGAGGGTAGAGCCCTCATGAAAGGAATTAGGACTCTTACAAAAGAGTACCCCAACCCCAGAATTACCTTTCCCCTTACACCATGAAGGTTACAATGGAAAGAAGGTCATCCAGGAAGTGTGTCCTCACCAGAACCCCCAAATCTGTCATCACTTTGATCTTCAACTTCCCAGCTTATAAGCTACCCAGTTTATGGTATTTGTTATAGCAGCCCAACCAGACTAAGACAAATGTCAAATGTGGTATGCTAAGTGAAGGAAATCAGACAAAGACTGTATAATTCCATTTATATGACATTCTGAAAAAGGTAACATTATAGAAACAGAAAACAGTTCAGTGGTTCCCAAATATTGGGGGTATGAAGAATTGACTACCTATGGGGCAGGGTGTGGGGGCACAAGGACATTTTGAGATGATGAAACTGCTATATCATGATGTGGTGGTGGTAGTGAGAAGGATGTGACTTTGTCAAAACTCATAGGACTGTACAACAAAAAGAACATGAATTTTACTGAATGTACATTATTCTCCCAATCAAAAAACTGAATACAAACACCAAAAGAACAGAAATATTACAACGAAGTTCAAAACTGCGGAGGAAAACAGAATAAAGAAAGCAATCCAGGGAAGCTGGGATGGCTAAGTGGGTAAGCGCTCGCTTTGCAGACCCGATGACAGAGGATCAAATCTCGGCCCCAGCCTGTGTGGACCCATATGCTGAACTGGGGTGTGCTGCCAGTTCAGTTCTCACCAGGGCGAGCCTCTTATGTGGAAGTCCCCTGGTTTGGCTCCTGTCCCGGGTATGCTTCCCATGTGGGAGCCCCACCCTCCCACCCCCGCTTGCGGGGGCATGCCTCTCATGGGAAGTCCACAGCCAGTTCCTGGCCTGCGCAGGCCATTGCCCACCCATGGAATTAAACTATGTAGAAAGCTAATGATGTGCAACTATGGAGACTGCTCTGGGCCCCTTCCCCTTCTGTCTCTCTCTCTCTGTCAAAAACAATAAAGATAAATCTTAAAAAAAAAAAAAAAGATTAAGACATAAAGATCAAGCCTAGTAGCAGACCTAGAACTATAACATAAATTCCGCTAATTGTCATTCCTATGTCCTTTTCTAGACCTTGTTGACTACGTGAAAATAAACCTCATTACATATAAAACCCACTTAAAAACTCACTCATAAATGGCTATTCATAAAAGCACAACACTATATAACGACCAGACTTTTCTCAGATCTCATTTAAATAAGAAACTCACCTAGTACACTCTTAAATTATTTCATTTACAAAATCAGGTGAAAGAAAAGCTTAATACCACTTATTGCATCCATCTTTATGACAGCTTCAAAACTACAATGTTATGGTTAAGTATTACTTTTCCTGTGCTATTAACTCTACTAAGACACCACAAAGAAATGTTTATTTTTTAAGTTTTGTTTTGTTTTTTACTTCAAATATGTGCTTGTTGGTGCTATTGAATATGCGGAATGACAATACTTTCAAATAACATTTGAGACAAAGTCTGAGAAACACTGCTCAAGGAAACCACAACTAATTGTTCTACTAATGTATAGCAGTACTAATTAATATTTCTCTCCAATTACTACCCTCGAGGATTTGAATTTCCACTTCTGGAGCTAACTGACATCCTATAAGGTCAGGCTGATAAATTTTGCCTCCACTGTAATTTTTTTTTTTTTTTTTTGGTTACATTAGCATACTGGATATAATCTATTCTGTGTAGTCACCAATCTCCCCACCACCATTCTTGACCTTGCACATACAGATGCTCACATTTTTCACCCAGTGCACATCAAAATGGAAGAATGTTCAGAAGTTCGGTTCAAACAGGGTGCTGTTATTAAATTCTGAACCCTTTTAGTGTGGCAGGCCGATATATCGGCTCATACGTAGGCCATAGTGAAAAGCGCTATAACTTAGATTTTTTCTTGTATTATGTATGACTGAAATAATTACATTTCTTTTTCAGACACTGTAAAAGAATACTATTAACTAATTCAATTTATATAAAACTAAAAAAACCGCATATGGATATCTAAAACAATAACTTCATAACTTTTTTCCTAAGGTGATACATTTTATTAAATTACCCTTCACATTTCTCTCTAGTACCACTGGCAGAAGGTAGCACTAGGAGGGTTACCGGGTAACAGTGAATCCTTATGGCAGTATTCCATGGACTGCTGCCTTTTGTTCTCCAGGTCATAATGATGGACCCAAGTTTCATCACTCGTAATGATCTTCTTTAAGAAGCCCTCGACTTCTATTTTCAAAAATTCCCCCAAAATGGAGAAACTTTTTCCATTGTTAAGAATTCAATAACAGCACACTGAAACAAATAACTGAACACTCTTCCATTTCAATGTGCACTGGGTGAAAAATGTGAGCATCTGTGTGTGCAAGGTCAAGAACGATGGAGGGGAGGGGTTCGATTCCTGGCCCACGCAAGCCCACATTCTGAACTGCGTTTGGTGCAACTGGTAACCGCTGGGATGGCTCAGAGGTAAACATTCTCACCTCCCATGTGGGAGACTCCCAGTTGGGTTTCCACCCCACGCGGCCCCACATCCACCTGTGTGGAATGAAACCAAGTCACAACTCATGATGTACAACTGTGAAGAGTGCTCTGGACCCTTCCTCCTTTTCTCTTTCTTATCTTCTTTCAAACAATAAAAAAGAAATCTTTAAAAAAAAATTATGGAGGGGAGATGCCATATGACTGACTATACCGTGGAGGCAAAATTTATCAGCCCGCCCTCACATAATTTTATAATACTATTATCATAACTAGGCAAAGAAAAACATTCCAATGACTAAAACCCAAAAAGATAACTAATTTTTAAAACACAAATGTGTTGAGATACTTAACATTGTGCAAGCACTCGAAGACAATAAGCATCAAATATTTCACCAAAAACTCAAGAATTTGGGAAGAAAAACTGACTGCTAAATGTACACTTGGGGAAGCCGGGATGGCTCAGTGGGTTAAGTGCTCACTTTGCAGCACCAGAGACCAAGGATTGAATCATGGCCCCGGCCTGTGCGGACCCATATGCTGAACTAGGGAGTGCCCCCAATTTGGTTCTCACTGGAGTGAGACCCTGGCCCAGTTCCTGCCCTGTGCAGCCCCATGTCCACCTGTGGAGTGAAACTATGTGGAAAAACCAATGATGTGCAATTATGGAGACTGCTCTGGGCCCTCCCC
>PVKE010021241.1:0-26716 GCA_004027555.1 Craseonycteris thonglongyai | reverse complement strand
CCTTGGCTTTTTAAAAACGCTTTGTTGATTTGTTAATTGAGTTTTAAGATCCCTAACTTTATGTTTTCTCAGTTCAGAATTTGGTGGATAATCTGTTTGATACTTGTTATGTAAAGCTAAAAAATGTCTCTCCAGATTACCCTTTTTAGCAATGGCTACCAAGGTAAGGCATATTAAACAACAACATTTATCATTCACCGTTGTAAAAAAGTAATCGAGTTCCCATTCTTCATTGAAGTGATAAGTTTTCGATGTTTTCAGTTTACTACTCATGTTCATGGGTATACTAGAATGCAAAGAAATATGACAATTTAAAGAATAAATATTGAATTAAATATTTTCCTAGAAAATTCAAAAACTCATGAACTGCGGCAGTTATCTCCATTACATTGAGAGAAATAATAACAATACTGCATATTACGATCAGGGACAACAATACAAGTATATTAAAATCTAATATAGATATACCGGTATTCAAATTTACAAGAAGTATGTTAAAGTTACAATATATTTATTACGGTTTACAATACTCACTTCTTAATTTAAATAGAATTATTGTTATTCCTAATATATTTGTAATACTGTCCCTTATTTTTCTCTCAGTGTAATGACCACAGTTTAGAGATCTGTTGCGGAGAATGCTCACTTATCAAGTAAATAGATAGGTAAGAAAATCAATTTAATTTAAAACAAAGAAAAGGTACTTACATTTTAAACAGAAGAAAAATTGAAACTCAACGTGGTCACCGAGGATAAATAATATTGATTGATACTAATACTGTTAATACAAAAGAAAAGAAGCTACCGTATGACACTACCAAATATTCAAGCTAACTGACTGTGTTCTTCTATGAGTCGAGTCGTAACTGTTGCGTTCACGCGTTGCGTCCGGTGACAAGTGTAACACATAAGTCAAAATGTATTATCTGGGTGGACAGAGATCACAGTGTCAGGCTGTCAGAATTCTAGGAATTTATGAACTTGGCAAATTCCCAGAATGCATTAAACTATTGCTAGAAAGTTTTGTCTTCTACAATCGCTTCAAAGTCCATGGTACACGGAATTCCACCCCAGACATTGCGAGCAATCGATGATCGACCAACATTGGCCTCGTGATCGGTGGACCGCAATCGACTTGTTGGCCACCCCTGAATTATAGTATTAGCGGCCAATATTTATATTTGCTAGATTGTGCTTTTCTTGAGACAAAGAATCTGGGTTCTCCTAAGTGCCTAACATAGTATATCATAGTATTTTGCCCATAGTTAGAAATGAATACATGTTTGTCAAAGTGAAAAGTTAAGGGATGTATAGATCAAAACTGTAATTGAAAAATAAAAATAATTTTAAAAAGAAAAAATATTATCCAAACTTCATCTTAAGGTATAAGAGCTTTTCTGCAGAACCATGCACATTTTCTGGCCCTGAGTAGTGATATCAATGCTGAGGTTGGGGCCAGTGGAAATGGGTCCAGGCCCTGCCTTAGTGCCTACCCACAAGTCAACTGATGAGAACTTTTATTTCGAGCAACAAGGAAGGTTCTCATCTACTCTTTTAGGATCCACTAACACTTAAGGAAAAAAAAGTAGGCAACTCAACTGAATGCTCCTTCAGTTTGTATGCATGATAAAATGATTACATCTCTTTAATGGAAGTCCAACCTTCATTTGCTCTCCTTCTTATTTTAATGAATAGCCAGAGGTAAGAAACAAAGATTTAGAAAGAATGCTGGCTTTGGAGTTCAAATCCTTCTAGAACTTATTCTATGATATTTTCTTTGATATTTAATATGGAGCAGTATTTAAGAGCCTAGCTGTTGGAGCCAGATAGTCTGGGTTTAGGGACGTTATTGAACATTGGTAAATATGTTTTCTATATAGTAAGTGGGTATGACACTAATACTTGACCCATAGAATTATTATGAAGATTAAATGTTATAAATGTGGGGTGTAAATAATATATAGGAAAGGACTTAGCAATTGACCCATTATAAATCCTATGCAAATATTTTCTATTATTGTTGTTGTTATTCACCTGTGTATTTCAGTTACTTCATCTGTAAAATGAGATTGCAATATTTACTATTATTAAAGATTACATGAGAATTTCCAATAATATTTTTGAAGTCTCTGACATTATAAATGTTCAATCAATTGAAGCTCTTATTTTTATAATATCATTATAAGTTCTGATCTCAGTTATACGATGTGTATTTGGAAGAAGCCTGATATTCTCCTACATAAAGAGTGATTTGTCAACCTGCAAAGGGGCTCATTATTCCCCGATTGTCTACCATAAATAGTTTCTCCTAGAGTGGAAAATTGTTTTTAGTCAACCTGTTGCTATTTTGCTGTTAAAGTAGATTCACAAGTTTTCGGCTTTATCTCCAAACTAGGACTTCTGCTAGATCACAGCATGCCACTGAATTGGGGTAAATTCCTTCAGCTTTCTGGCTTTGAGATTAGTCTTAGGTGAACTGGGAGCTCTGATAGCATTAGGATGAAGGCAGAGTGCTGTAGGACAGTAAAGCACCCAGTACGGTATCTGTGGTTGCTCAGGAAATTTCCCCTCTCTTCTTTCCTCATCTCTGAAGTCAGTCCTTTCCAGTAGTTTCTTTTTTTTTTATCTCAAGATTGTTTTCCGCTTCAACGTTCATTCTCAAAACGATAATCTAGATTTGGCATGCTTCATCCTTTAGCATCAGCATGCAACATTTGCATCTTGATTTCTCACATCATCAGTGGAGTTTTAGTCCAACAAAACAGTATTTTAATGCTGTCAAATATAAGCATTTGTGTTCTCACAATTAGTTAACCCAGATTTTCCTAAACGTGATGCAGGAACAGTTGTTAGCAGTGGCATCCAACGGTTGTGAGAACTTGAAGAATGAGAACGCGGACTCCACAGGAAAGGTGAAGCAGCAAAGTTTATTAAGAAAGGAAAGAAATAAAAGCTCTCGAAACAAGAGGGGACATCCGAAAATGAAATGCCCAAGTTAAAAGGGCAGCTCTCTGATGAGAGGGAGCACCCGAAAGTGGAATGCCCAGTGCTACACTTGGGGGCTTTTCCTATATACCTTCATATAGCCTTGAAGCTATTGTTCTGTGCCTGTGGTTAATTTCTAACTTGTTAAGTTTTGCCCCTGGTCTGTCACATAGTTCAGACTGAGCCAGGTGACATCTTATCTTGGATCCTAATCCAATCTTACTAGAAGGGCCATGGACTGTGTGTGCTGGGGTTATCTTCTCCTGTAGCCCAGCCATCTGACCACCATATCTCTGTGCTACATTCCACAGCGTGGGTGTCATGACTACCTAGACTGCTGAGGCCCCTTCCTCTCCTTAACTGCCTATGTTTTGCTAAATGTCCTGTATCAAATGGAGAGCAGGGCAAACATCTGATGTAGATAATAATTGCATTTTGGCAAAAATTCAAATTCATTTATTAGTTACAGCCAAATATGTTGGGATCATCCAAGGATTTAGGGAAATTAATTCAATTATATGAATATATTTCCTTTGGGAATCCTATTGATGACTATTTTGGGGAAACAATGTGAAAACATAAATGTGGCTCAGAGAGAGAAAAAATCTTTTAACCCAAAAACATTAATGAAAGGTTTTGCTATAATCCATTCAGATATTCAAAAAGGTACATTGGATGTATCTTTCTCACTTAACCACTGAGGAAACTAAAACACCAAAAGAATGAGAGATTCTTCTAACTCCTAGCCTGGCAGGGATGGAGCCAGGATTGGAATGCAAATGGCACTGTTATCCAGACCTATGTATAACAAAGTATAGCCCAAAATGTATATTTAAATAACATTCCCACTGTTAAATGGTTCTGTTGGAGTGTATTTTTGCTCTTACTATTCAATAATCACTTTCTATTTAACCCTGGTAGGCACTATAAGAACCACAGAGTGTCAATACTCTTGAATCTTAGAAATCAGAATCCACCCCCCGGATTTCACAAAGGAAATCACTGACGGAAAAAGAAGGAAAGGGACAGCTGTCCACATGGCTATATTATGCATAAGTAGTCACCACCTATATGGTAAAAAGTGTCCCTGCGTGTTCTGTTTTTGTTTTTGCGTTTTAATTCTAGTTGCAAATATATTGTAAAGCCAAGCATATTGAGCGGACATCACAGTAGATGTGACCTAGAGTTGGGCTTGATTTAGGTTGTAGAACCAGCAGGCTGGGGAAAAATGGGGAGGAAGAAAGGAAGGCAGGAAGGAAGGAAGAAAATGCAAAAAGAAAAAAAAATACTCTTTAAAATCAATTTGAAGCACTGTGCCAAATTTGTGCCTGGCTCATGGTGAAACTCTGGATCTGTTTAATGACACTTTTTCCCATTAGGATACCTCATTTAAAAGAATTTTTCTGGGTGGATATATGGGTAAGTTGGTATAGGGGAGGAAAAAGTTTTCTTGGCCCTTTTAGGGTCCCTGGCTGGGTCTGAAAAATTAAACTGACAAAGACATTGACAGGAGAAAAGCATATACATTTCATTGAATTTTTTCATGTACATGGGAATCTTCACATGAACATGAATGCCCAAAGAAGTGACCAGAGGTGTATGCTTTTTATCTTTAGACAAAGAAAAATACCTAAATTGACAAAACAAAAGGGTATGGGCTACGGGTAAAGTAGTGAAGGAGTGACTAGGAAAATAAGGGTTAGTTTAACAAGGTTTGTGCAGATTTCTCAGGCCCAGTTTCCCTGTCTCTGCTGGGAAGGATGTCTCCCTTCTCTTGCTGCAAGACACCTTACACATGGGACACTTATCTTGTGCTTTCAGGGAAGAAGGACAAGGTGGAGAGGTTAGAGTGACCTTCCTGCTTCTGCCATTTTCTTCACCTTAAGATATTCAATATTCCAAGGTGTCATATTTTGCAATAGCATGTCATGAACCCCATCGTTGCATAAAAAATCCGTAACACACTGACTTCCTTTCTTGCTCTCCTAGCTCTGGTCCCCTGAGTTTCCTGACAGGGGCAGGATTACCCGGTATGTGCTGGCTGGGATAAGGAAAAGAACTGGGGTCTGGAGTCACAGATGAATGAGTGTGAGTTCCAGTGTTGCTATTTACTACCTGTGTGACCTTGGGCAGGTCACTTAATCAGCCTGGAGTCCTAAACCTACCCTCAAAATGCCCATAAATACAGTACGTACTTCACTATGTTGTTGTCACAATGTTGTTGTTATAAGAAGCTGACTCAGAGGATAGCTCAGAGTTACAGGTATTATTATCAATAACAGGGACTTAAATATGTTCATATATATATATATATACACACACACACACACACATACACGCATGCATATACATATATACATATACACACACACATACATATACATATACACACACATATCTGTATACACATAAACTTTGAGGGTCAGGATTAAAGTTTTGTTACATCTATAAGAATTTGAGTTAAGTTACAAACTAATGGTAATTTGCTCAGGGTTATGAAGGAAAAAAGAAATACTCAGAGAAAAAGTTACTATTATTTCCCACATTATACAGATGTGAAAACTGAGGCACAGACAAGTTAATTAACTTACCCAAGTTTGCACAGTTAAGTAATGGAGCCTTGTTTCAAATTCTCAGGAAGCCTAACTCCATGATCTAAGTCCTTAAGTATTCATACCTACCTACCTACTATAGCACTTTTAAGATTTCCTAATTTATGAAATGAATGAGTTGGAGTAGATAGTTCCTCAGCACAATCCATTCTTATGTTCTGTGATCTGTGAGCACAGTAAGGAAGTAGATTTTGTCTGGGAAGTAAGGCCAGGACATCTGAACGGGACCAGAAGATGGTTGTTCAGGAGTGTCGGCTTCCAGTCACAGCTTGGAATGATCTGAAATGCCCGGATATCTGTACTGCTAAGGAAGGGGCCCCACTGTTGTACACCCATCTTATTACTCTTTTTCTCTCATAAATGTGTCAATTTTGCACATGTTGAATATGGACTGTAGCTTGACATAGACATATTGATGATCTTTATGATGCTTGTTCTGAGAACATGATCCTCTTCTATTCAGATATGTTTGTGTTTTGATCATTAAATACAAAAAGGTGAAAGAGGAGTCTAAACATAAAAATTATAAACAGTAAATATTCACCAAGAAAAATAAATACATACATAAATATACATATGTGTGTATACACACATACATACACATGTACATATATGTTGCATATACACACAAATACATATATACACACACACATACATACATATTCAGGGTTAAGTACATAAACAAGGGTTAGAGACACTCCCAGAAACTAACAACCAGTGGGGAACCATTGTTATCATTGATCACAAACATTTATATTGGGAACCATTGTTATCATTGATCACAAACATTTATATTATAATCATTGATGGAGAAAATGTAGTACAGACATCATTGTAAACATACTTCCTTTTCTATTTATGTCTCGATCCATCTAATATTTGCTTACTTCTTGGTCTCATTTGACATTGCATAATTTCTTCCATTTCCCAAACTTCTAGTCAATGTGTATATGTGTAGCTGGATTAATAGTTGACATTTGATTCAAAATATATGAGGAGAAATAGTCTAAATTTGAAAATTCTATCAGCCTTGTCATGATTTGTGAGGTTATCAGACTCTGTTGGGTCAATTAGTTTTTGATAGACTAGATCAAGCTTGTCCAACCTGCGGCCCAGGAAAGCTTTGAATGCAGCCTAACACAAACTCATGAACTTTATTAAACCATTATGAGATTTTTTTTGCAATTTTTTTTTTTTTTTAGCTTATCAAATATCATTAATGTTAGCGTATTTTGTGTGTGGCCCAAGACAATTGTTCTTCCAGAGTGACCCAGGGAAGACAAAAGTTTGGACAATACTGGACCAGATTATTTGCATTGTGTACTGTACCTTGAACTGTGTCAGACTCTGAGGTGAAGGGCAGGGGATGAACTTTTAATCCCCTTCTGTGACTATGGTTATATGGACCTTCTAAACCTCAAGTTCTCATGTCTAAAATATATAAAATAGTACTCACAGTATTGGTCTGAAAAGGAAATGGTTCAGAGCGATAACACTGTGTTGAAAAATAGAACGTACTACAAAAACACATATGTAAATTAGCTGTCTGCAAAATCATGATCTCCATGAACCCAAAGGAACCCAAACTGAACAAACTTTTTAGCAGAGAGACAGACAGACAGATAGAGAGAAGGGGGAGGGCCCAGAGCAGTCTACATAGTTGTATGTCATTAGTTTTCTACATAGTTTTGTTCCACAGGTAAGCACGGGGCTTCGCAGGGTAGGAACCAGCCAGAGGCCTCCAACATGGGAAGCATGCTCAGGGTGGGAGCCGAACCAGGGGCCTCCCACAATGGGAAGCTTGCCCTGGTGAGAACCAAACTGGGGGCACATCCTAGTTGAGCATGTGGGTCTACATGGGCCAGGGCCAGGATTTGATCCTCTGACCCCGGGGCTGCAAAGCCAGCTCTCAACCCACTGAGACACCCTGGCTTCCCGTGCAAAATATAAACCCAGTGAAGTGAGATACTATTTGTTTTTAATCCTAAATCTCAAAAGAAGCTTAGTTTCCATATTTTAAAATTTAGCAACATAGATGCAAAGCAATTAAAAATTATAAAGAGAAGACAACAGGTATCATTCCACACAGAATCTTTTGATCAGGCACGGAGTGAGAAAAACGCTTACCAAAAAAGGAAAAGAAAAAAAAAAAAAAAACCCCACTCAAAAGTAATGAAAAACAGGTTTTGTGGGTTTAGGAAAATCCGGCAGTCAGGGTCGTTTCCTGCCATGCAAAGAGCACAATTTATTCCAAAGTGCCCAGAAGGCACCACTGTTTATATGGGCTGGAATAATGAATGTTTATAATGATTACATTAAATTATAACAGAAAGGTTAAATTATGTTTGCTCAAGACAGCAGGGATATACATAATGTATTCTAGAAAGATATTCATTCAACATGGTTAAAATTTTAAGGATATTGGGAGGCTTAAAGAGTTATTTGGAAAACATAGTTCTCAGTAGCTTAAGTTTTATTAGACTATTCCACTGATTCACAGAATAGAACGTTAGACATGACAGTCAGTCTGCTTCCTAAGATGCATATATTTATAGAGTTGGGTATGAAGTAACAGGCATCCAAGTGCTGGGTGGCCTCTCACCGTGCTTGAAGACCTTTGACTAACCTTGGCTTTAAGACTTGGTTCAGTGGCATAGCCAGGAGGGGAGCAGGTTTATGGCATATATACTTAATAACAATTGAACAGTGGGTTAGCTGTGTTCAGGGGTCTTATAAAGGGCATACCCAATGAGAGGTCACATGTGTTGCCTATGATTCATTTGCACACTTATTAAATATTCACAAGTCCCTATTCTGTGCCAGGTATAAAGTGTTAGGCCTATGTTAGGCGTTAAGGATATGAAAGTGAATGGTAGGGTGACCAGAAAAAAATAGTGGTTATATTTCTCTGTGGGTTCATTGTAAATTTTTCACCCTATTGAACACACACATACATGTGCACAAACACACACACATGCATGCATGCATGCACATACATGTCATGAAAGTGAGAGGGTAGCATCTGGGTTCTAGGCCTTCTTATGTTCTGTGTTCTAGGAAAGAATTCAAGGACATGCAATTTAGAAAATCTACATTCAGGGAGACAAAGGGCTGGGCTGTGGACTAGGACCAAGAGGTGGCTGAATCTATGCCCCAAGAGGTGCAAGGATCAGAGTAAGATCATGAAAAAGATGTCATAGAAAACTGCTAATCTTGAGAAACATGGTGGCTAAATGTTTTTGGTCAAATGAGGCATGGGAGAAGGGGTTGCTGTGTGCAGAGGAGGTCTCTTCTATAATGGGACCAGTTAAATTTGGCTAATAAGCATGTCAACCATAAAAAATTGAAGAAATGGGGAAAGCTGGGATGGCTCAGCAAGTAAAGCGCTCGCTTTGAAGCCCCGAGGACCGAGGATCGAATCCCGGCCCCGGCTCATGCGAACCCACATGCTGAACTGGGGTATGCCCCCAGTTCAGTTCTTGCCGGGACCTATGTGGGAGGCTTCGGGCCCGGTTCCTGCCCTGCACAGCCCCGTGCCCACCTGTGGAGTGAGACTATATGGAAAACTAATGTCAACTATGGAGACTGCTCTGGGCCCTCTCCCTTCTCTCTCTCTCTCTGTCTCTGTTTCTCTCTGTCAAAAATCAATAAAGGGGAAGCCGGGATGGCTCAGTGGGTTAAGTGCTCACTTTGCAGCCCCAGGGACCGAGGATCGAATCCTGGCCCCAGCCCATGCGGACCCATGTGCTGAACTGGGGAGTTTCCCCAGTTCAGTTCTCTCTCTCCCTCCCTCTCTCTCTCTCTCTGTGTCAAAAATAAATAAATAAATAAATAAATAAATAAATAAATAAATAAATAAATAAATCTTAAAGAAAAACAAAAACAATAAAATAAATCTTTTAAAAAAAATTGAAGAAATGGATCCTGAGAGTTTAATGATAAGTGACATAAGTCAGATGGAAAAGGACAAGACCATATCATTTCACATGTATGTGAGACATAAAACAAAAAGCAACGCACAAGCAAACAAAACAGACAAACTCATAGACACAGACAACAGAATGGTGTTTACCAGAGGAGAACATGGGTGGGAAGGAGATGAAGAGGGTAAAGGGGATCAAGGTGGTGAGCACACAACGAGGTATACACATACTGTATTACAAAGTTGCATACCTGAAATTTATAGTTTATTAACTGACACAATATGGTATGTAATTAAATCCAGACTGTATCCAAACTGTGTTAAACACAAAGCTCAGAGGACAAGTTAAAGTCTTTTTTTTTTTTTAAGATTTATTTTTATTGTTTTTGACAGGGAGAGAGAGAGAGAGAGAGAGATACAGAGACAGAGAGAAAGGGGAGAGTCCAGAACAGTTTCCATAGTTGCACATCATTGGTTTTTCCACATAGTTTCATTCCACAGGTGGGCACAGGGCTGCACAGGGTAGGAACTGGGCCGGGGTCTCACCCCAGTGAGAACTGAATTGGGGGCACACCCCAGTTCAGCATATGGGTCTGCATGGGCCAGGGCCGGGATCGATCCTTGGTCCCTGGGCTGCAAAGGGAGCCCTTAACCCACTGAACCATCCCGGCTTCCCTGATAAGTTAAAGTCTTGAATCCTTATATTAATGAACATAAAAAAATTAAAAAATTAAAAAAAAAAAAAAGCTTATGAACAACTAGCTCAAAGAACTGAACATAGACCACTCTTAACATTTCTGTCCAGTCTAAACCTCCTGGGACTATCAAACAGTACTGAACAGCTGCTAGTGTGGATTTGGACTGTATGTAATTTGAATTTAAAATGTAAAATCTATATTTATATACCTGAGAGTTGTGAAGCAAATGCATATCCATTAGAAATGATTAGGTGACAGATCCTGCCTTAGAGGAGCTTGCAGTCTAGAAGGATAATTCCTACGATATAAACCTATTCATCCTGTCAGACTTTCTACTGACATGTTCTCTAACTTTCACAGTGAACCTGCAAGATGGGAATTGTCTTTGTTTTATACTTAAAGGCATATACAAGGTGATTTATATATTAATAAAAGAGTATGTAAGTCATGGCATACCATGGATAAAATGAGTGTTGGCTCTTTAAATAGCAATTTTGTAACTAGCCCTCAGTTTGATTGAACTTTATCTTTAAGGAATAAACAGTTTCTACTGTGCTTCAAACGTCTGCCACAGAAACTGTGATGCCCTGCCTCAGAGTGACATCTGAGAACCAGAAGGGATGAAGGTCACTGTGTATGGCTCTTTTCTGTCACATGCCAAGTGCTATTGGACACAGTTATGGGAACTCTAGCATGAATAGATAGATGCATGTTTTTGCCTTAGAAATTTTCCAGTTACATTTTCAGAAAGGTGGAGAGATGTCTTGGAGAGAATCCTCTCCCTAGTTTATAATGAAGAAAGAAATGTGAAATAATTAACGCATTAAAAGGTTTAAACACCTTGATTGACATTTACATATCGTTTTCCATCTGGAAGTGTGAGATCAAAGCTACCTGAGCACATCCCAGAAGGAGCAGAAACAAAAGGAGAGGCCAGAAAGAGCCAGACTCTCCATAAGCAAGATAAATGGCAATTAAAAGTAGCCAGAGGCCTTTCCTTTCTTAAAGGAGAAGTCTAGTTTAGTAGACCTCAGTGTTCCGCAATTCTTGTCTTCCTCTGAACCGCCCACGTTCTTTCTGCAATGTTCCCATAAAGTGTATCCTGCCTCTGCTGGAACTCCTCCTTTATTTTGTGAGGCAAATTGATGATCAGGAAATCCGGTGCCATGGAAGTTCTACTTATAACTCCTGTTTCTAGAACATAATGTATAATATCTACTTCCCCTTTCTGTATGACAGCCCTCAAATAGTTTAAAGATGACTGTGACCCTTCCCACCCAAAACACTAGTCCAGGTGCAAAACACCAAACCTGTCATCGTGTGTATTCTTTTGACTTGCTACTATTTCCAATTTCCTCTCTAAATTGTGTATAATCAGACTACATTAGAGGAGTAGAATCTTTGTTAATTTTATACTTTGTTTAGAAATTAATGATGTTATGATCTTTTAAACCATACACTGAAAAAGTTCAATACAAAGAATATAGCTATAACTCAAACCAATTTCCTCTACCCCGAAATAACAAATTTTCACATTTCGTGATATTTTATATATATCTCCATATATATACATATTTGACTTTACCTATAAATTATATCTTAAATATTTTACTTCTCTATTTTTATTATTGTCAGTCAGATAAGTGTGTAGTTATGCATCGTTTGGTATAAATTTGCATTTTCCCGATGGTTAAGAATGATGAGGGGAAGCCGGGATGGCTCAGTGGGTTAAGCGCTCACTTTGCAGCCTCGGGGAAACAGGATCGAATCCTGGCCCCAGCCCGTGTGGACCCACATGCTGAACTGGGGAGGGCCCCCAGTTCAGTTCTTGCCGGGGTGAGACCCCAGCCCAGTTCCTGCCCTGTGCAGTCCCGCACCCACCTGTGGGATGAAACTATGTGGAAAAACCAGTGATGTACAACTATGGAGACTGTTCTGGGCCCTCCCCCTTCTCTCTGTCTCTGAATCTCTCTCTCTCTCTGTCAAAACAATAAAAATAAATCTTTAAAAAAAAAAAAAGAATGATGAGCCTCTTTTCATGTGTTTATTGCCATCTATATTATCTTCTGTGTATATCCTTCTCTGAAATCTCTGTTAATGTATTTTGTCCATTTTCAAATTGGATTTAAGAAAAAATTAACATTGAATTTTGGGATTTATTTATATTTTAGATATTAGTTCTTTTTGGTTTGTGTGATTTGTAAATATTTTCTCCCATTCCATGGCTTATCTTCGCATCCTCTTCACATGGTATTTCACAGAGCAAATGTTTTAAAATTTATAAATTTTCATTGTGTGGATCATTGTTTAGGTGTCAAGTCTAAGTACTCTTTGCCTAGCTCTAAATGAAGATCTCTTATGATTATTTCATAAAGTTCTATAGTTCTGTGTTTTATATTTATATCTGTGATCCAGGTTTGTTTTTGTTGTTTTTTTTTTAGTTAATTTTTTTGATAAAGTGTAAGGTTTAGTTTGAGGTTTATTTTTATCCCTATGTGTATCTCATTACCCCAAGAACCATTTGTTGAAAAGGCTGTTTTTTGTCCATGGAATTGCTTTTTCACCTTTTTCAAAAATCAGTTGAGCATTTTTTATGTAAGTTTGTTTCTGAGATCTATATTCTGTTCCATTGATCTGTGTCTGTTACTCCACTACTACAACAAAGCTTGATTAATGTAGCTATATAGTAAGACTTAATATCATGAGTAATTCTTCCCACTTTGTTTCTCTCTGTCAAGATTGTTTGGGGTGTTTTAGGGCCTATATCTTATACAATTTTAAAATAACCCTGTCTTATTCTAAAAACACTTGCTGGAATTTGATAGGAATTGCACTAAACCTGTAGATCAACTTGGGGAAAATAGATATCCTTAGTATGGTAACTCTTCCATTCCATAAATATGGTATCTTATGGTATTTTAAGTATTGCATTTCAATTTGTTTAGGCTGCTTTTTTTCTTTTTTATTTCATCACCATTTATAATTTATTTACAGATTTATTTTATCAGTTTTGACAGAGAGAGAGACACAGAGAGAGAGAGAGCAAGAGAGACAGAGAGAAGGGGGAGGGCCCAGAGCAGTCTCCATAGTTGTAGATCATCAGTTTTCCACATGGTATCATTCAACACAGGTGGGAGAGGGCTGAACAGGGCAGGAACTGGGTGGGGAGCCTCCTGCACAGGAGGCATGCCCCTATGAGCTGGGGGCCAAACTGGAGGCCTCCCACGTGGGCAGCTCGCCCTGGCTAGAACTGAACTGGAGCCATACCCCAGTTCAGCATATGCGTCCACGTAGGCCAGGGCCAGAACTCCATCCTCAGACCCCAGGGCTGCAAAGCGAGTGCTTAACCCATTGAGCCATCCTGGCTTCCCCCATTTTATAATTTTAAGGATTGCAGATTCCACAACAGTTTTGTAATTGTATACATAAGTATTGCATTTTCTTTGAAACAATTACAATTTTTAAAAAATTATCTGTTTGCACAAGACAGTGTTAGTATATAGAAATGTGGTTGATGTTTGTGTCAGTCTTATAGCTGTGACATTGCTGGAAGCACTAGGTTCTTTTGTAGATTCCTTTGGATTTCCCATGTACATAATCATGTCATTTGTAAATCAGAACAACTTACTTTTCAGTAGTAGTAGTGAAAACAGAAATTCTTGCCTTGTTCCTGATCTTAGGGGAAAGCATTTTGTTTTTTATCATTAAGTATAATGTTAGCTGTAGATTATTTTTACATGTTCTTAATCAAGTGGAAGTAATTCCTTCTATTCCCAACTTTTATCATGAGTGGGTGTTGGATTTTGTCCATTTTTTTTTTAATATAATTGATATTGATAAAGATGAACTGGGACTTTTATGTCCTTAAACTGTTCAGTCTGGGAGGTCTGTGGGTGGAGATGGGCTCCTTAAATTCTGATTCTAACTTACTGTCTCTCTGCCACACATATATACATACATATATATGTGTGGTGTGTGTGTATGTATATATACATACTATATGTGGTATGTGTATGTATGTATATATACACACACTACACACATGCATATGTATATGCATATGTATATAGCTCCTACATCTTAGCATACAGCCAGAACATTACATGTGACCATTCAGTTCCTCATGTTCTGAGGCTGTCAGCATCTTTTTCTCATCTTTCTTTTCCCGAATAAATCCTTTTGGTGATGGACTACGGTACCTAGTCAATGTTATTGTCCCATCGACAATATGATCATTTAATTTTTGTTCTTTAGCAGCCTGTTGATCTAATGCAGGGGTGGCGAACCTATGGCACTCGTGCCCAAAGTGGCATGTGGAGCAATTAGTTCGGCACGCCAAGCTGTGAATACCATTTAAAAAATCATTGTTTATGCTCTTATAGACATAAAAATAATCGATACCTCTATCTCACTCGATGGGTTGGCATGCAAGTCGAGCGAGTATACTCTTATTTCATGAAATTTGGCACTCAATTGCCAAAAGGTTCGCCACCCCTGACTAGTGGATTGCATTAATTGATTTTCTAATTGAACTAGCTTAGTATATACAGAATAAATTCTACTTGATAATTGTATATAATTCTTTTTATACATTTTGTTGGATTTGTTTGCCAGTATTTTTTTGACAATTTTTGTGTCTTAAGTTCTTGAGAGATACTGATCTGTAGTTTTCTCTCTTTAGACTGTCTTTGTTTACTTTTAATATGAGAGTAATATTGGTTTCATAAAATGAGTTAGAAAGTGTTTCCTCTTCTATTTTCTGAAAGAGATTGTGTCAAATCAGTGTTAATTCTCTATTAAATGTTTTGTAAAAGTGTCCAGTGAAACCACCTGAATATAGAGATTTTAACTATGAAGTATATTTTTTTAATGGTTGTAGTACATTTCACATCATCTGTTTCATTTTACTTAAGTTTTGGTGGTTTGTGGTTTGGGGGGAAATTATCTGTTTCTACTAAGTTGTCAAATTTATTAATGTAAAATTGTTGGTATTATTTCTGTATTATTCTTTTATGGCAGCAGGATCTGGGGTAATATCTCCCGTGTCATTTCCAATATTAATGATCTGTATCTTCTTTTAATTTTTGTTAAATTTGCTAGAGGGTTATTAAGTGTTTCACACACACAAAAAAGAAACAACAACAAAACAAACAAAAAATCTATAAAATCAAAACAATTAAAAAAAAAAACAACAAAAACCCAGCTTTTGGTTTTATTGATATTCTCTTTTGCTTTCCTATTTTCAGTGTCATTGATTTCTGCTCTTATCTTTTTATATTTTTTCTGCATGCTTTTAGTTTATTTTGCTTTTCTTTTTCTAATTGCTTTAAGTAGGAATTTCGATTATTGATTTGAGACCCTTCCTCATTCCTTATGTAAGCATTTAGTATTACAATTTTACTTCTTGGCACTGCTTAAGCTAAATCTCACATAGTTTCCAACAAATTTAGGGAAATTCCAGTCATTATTTCTTTGACTATTTGGTCTGCTCTTTTCTCTGTCTCTTCAACTGGCATTCCTGTTGCCTGAATGTTTATGTTCTTAAATTTAGTCCCACATTTTCTGAATGCGACTTTATTTTTTCTTAATTTCTTTTTTCCCTCAATTTCTTTTTTTCTTTGTTGTTTGGATTATACCTCTGTTGACCTGTCTTCAAATTTAATAAATATTCCATCTGCCAATTTAAGTCTGTGCAACCCTTCTAGAAAATTTTTATTTTTATTGAAAGAAAAATTATAATTTATACTCCACAATGTTCATGTGGTTCTTCTTAAAACAAACAAACAAACAAACAAACAAACAAACAAGGGGAAGCTGGGATGGCTCAGTGGGTTAAACATTCACTTTGCAGCCCTAGAGTCCAAGGATCGAATCCCGGTCCCTGCCTATGTGGACCCATATGCTGGACTGGGGTGTGCCCCCAGTTCAGTTCTTGCTGGGGCCTATGCGGGAGGCTCCCAGCCTAGTTCCTGCCCTGTACAACCCTGTGCCCACCTGTGGAGTGAAAGTATATGGAAAACTAATGCTGTCAACTATGGGGACTGCTCTGGGCCCTCCCCTTTCTCTATTTTTTGTTTCTCAAAAAACAATAAAAGTAAATCTTTAAAAACAAGAAGAAAAAACCTTCTATATCTTTATTGATATTCTCTATTTGGTATGATGATGGTATCCTCCCACCTTCCCTTATTTTCATCATGATTTTCTTTAGTTCTTGGAACCTATTTATTATAACTGCTTTTATTATGACTATTATTAATCTGACCGCTGGTTATTCTCACATGCTATTTCTGGTGTCTGCTTTTTCTTCTTTTATTTTTCTGTTTTGATCTGTGCATTATATCTTCCTGTTTCTTACCCCCTATTGTTGTTGTTGTTGTTGGAAACTGAACATTTTATGTAATGTATTCTAGCCAGTCTGGGTACTGGGGCCTTACTCTGGGGCTTGCTGTTGTTAAGTTGCATATCTATTTAATGACTGACAGGATTGTTTTAGTGAAGTTTATATCCTTTATGCAGTGCTAAGTCTCTGATTTTGCTCCTTAGGGTGCAGAACCTTGGGTATGACCACAGTCACCCTGAGATTACAGTGGTTTTGGTGAGTCTTTCCATCACTGTCTCAGTCCATGAATACATCAGTTGTGAGGCTCTTCCAACTGCTGGCTGCTTATTCTGTTTCATTAATGCCCAAGGCATAAATTGCACTCCAAATGGATCAAATAAAATTTCAACTTCTTTGATGGGATAATTCCTGAGGTCATTGTATGAGATTGGTTCTGACTTAGAAGTGTTCTGACTCAGAAGGGTTCTTAGCTGTCTCTTCCATTCTCTCTGGCAAACAGCCCAGCTTGTTTAGCCTATATCTTCAATTAACCTACTGTCCATTAGCCTTTACCACAACACAATTTTTTCCCAGAGCCCCTTGAGGCTTGATGTTCTCCACGTTCTATTGCAAATAAAGCCAACTTCTATTGACTTAGGACTATTTTAGGACTGCTTCTCCTCCTTGGGCAAAAACCTCTGAGCCTCAGCTCTGAAGCTGTGGGTAAGGGAACAGTGGCTTGCTTGTCTCTGAGTTGTAGCCCTGTTTTTAGAGCTGAGTACTTGGTGGGGTGGGATGGTGCTCTAAGTTTGAATGGCTTCTCTCTCCCAGCATGGAACCACTGCCTTATAAGCTGCCGTGAGGGCGACCCCTGTACTAGGCTGTCCATATGTATCATTTTAAACAGGACAGTACCACTTATTTTTTCCCCCAACTATCCCATTGTTTTAATATAAATATCAGTTTTGTCCCATTTTTAATTTTTTTGTAAAAAAACAAAACAAAAAATACTGAATGCAGGTTGCTAATTTATCATAAGGCTCTATGCTAATCAATATCTGTGCAATACACTACTGTGATGAAAGAGTAAGTTCCATCTACTTTACCCAGTAAGGGCCAGGCCTCTTGAACTAGCTATGATCAGTCTCCAACCCCTTGCTTATCCGCAGTTTGAGGGAATTCAAGAGGTAGTTTCTAAGCTCCATTCAGGTGTGGGCGCCATTAGGATCTCCATTCACACAAACTACGGAATGGGCTCATGTGGCTGTTTGCTTCCATCAGGTTAGGAGTGTGGGATGCAGTGACTGTGGGTCTCGCTGTTATTTCTACCATTATTCCACCCATAGCAATTCCTTCTGTCCTATATTCAGTTTGATTCAGACTTTTCAGACTCATATTTGGTTCAACAGAACTCTCTGGTGAGACATTAACATATACCAACTTGTAATAACAGTTGAGGTGTTCATTCTTTTTTTCTTTTTTTTTCTTTTTTTTTCCCTTTTAGTGTATGTGTGTAATTTTCTTTAGTCTGGTCACTGCAATCCTACCTTAAAGTGTTCAGTGTGGTATGCCATTCAGATTTTTTTACTGCTCATGTGATATTTTGTAAGTATTTTATTGATATGTGTATTTGAGTGTTTTTTGTGTTTTATATGCATTAAATTACTGTTATTCATTTGTGCCATTTGTTCCATGTTCTTTTGCAGTTAGTTTAGGTTTTTTCTGAGGTCTCTCATAGCCTAAAAAGTTAGATTTAGTGGTGAGACAATGAGGGCTATGTTAGTTGTAAAACAAAAGTGTGTCATGAAGTGTGAGAAGTTTTATGACAAGGTGTGGAAAGAACAAAATTTTCTGCGTAAGCTTACTTCATTGGAGAATTATTTATAACACAGTCATGGTGAATACAGCTTTCCTCTATGTCTACCTAAATTTTTGTATGATTTCTGTCACTGAATAATAATTGTTATCTCAATACGTTCATGCAATAAGGCTTTTGTTATTGTCTTACTTTTTCATGAATACAGCATATTATATAACCTCATTCCATTTTTTGTCATCCCAGTATCCCATTTCTGTCTCAAGGAACTATGGTCAGCCTACCCAGTATTTTCAGCTCAAGACATAGCCACCATCTCACAAGTTGTGACTTGGCAAGAAGGAAACTCCCTTTCTCAACTGCATTCGTTCAGAACTTCGCTTTAGCAACAGTTAGTTAGTTGGTCCAGAATGAGAAATACTAATGATCTGCCCTGCTGTCCAATGAAAGAAAACCCTCTCTACCTGGGAGATGAGGGGAGAGGGAGCCTTGTGTTCTTGTCTGCACCAAGTCTGGATTGGAGTTTTTGGCGTAGTGAGCTGGAAGGGGAAAGGAAGGTAGCAGGCTGTGGTTCAAATGCCACAGATTTTTGCTGTCCTTAGTTTTAGTAAATTTTCTTAAATAAATGTTTTCTCATTTTTTTATATACACTTAGGACTATTTCCAGAGACTATAAAAATTTGTCGTTAAGTAGTTTTCACGAGTTTCTCTGCGAAGCTGGTCTACAGAGCTCCTCTCTGCATCATGCCAGAGGCAGAGCTAGCTTCTATAATTTCAACATGGCTTTGTCCATTTTTGACTTTCTCATTTTGTTTTATAGTTTGGTGGGCTGTATACGATCACTAAATTGTTTGTTTGTTTCAAAAGATTTCATGTGTTTTCTCTGAGATTAGTCATGGTTAAGAATATCTGCCCTTTGCCTTTGTATGTGAATAAGATTAAGCCACTTAAAATAGTCTTTGTGTTTACTGTTGATTTCCTTAGAAATTTATAGAACTTTCACTGTCTTTTTGTCATTGGGGGATATTAATATATATATTAATATATATCTTCAGCTTGTTTTTTTGCTCTTTGTACTTTGAAGTAACTTCATTTCCCCCCCACTACAAACTGTTTTTTTCTCTATTCTTGAAATTAAGTAACTTACTGAGGATATATTGTACTTTTGTTTTACACCTTGATGTATATTGTATTTTTTCAAGTTGTGGGTTCTTTTTCCCCTTATTTAAGAGAACATTTCCCATATAGCTCTGAATATTTTTTTTTCATTCACTTATTGGTTGTTTAATTAGGAGATACAAGTTATCCATATTGAGTTATCTGTATTCTTTATCTTCATCATTTTCTCAATATTTGTTTTTACGATTTTGACTTTCGTTTTTTGTGGTTCACTCTGGTTATTTCACAACTCCAATCTGTTCATGATTTTTTCTAAATTTTTAGATATATGGCAGTGTTTTGGTTCTCTATCTTTTCCCCTAACTTGGCATTCTCCATATCCATTTTAAAAAGTCTGTTGTCTTATTATCATCTTTTTGATCTGATGTTTTACACATTTCAAATTCTTATTGAGTTCTGGAACACAAACTTTCCTGATTGTGTCACTCTTTCTTTGATTATATACTTTTTACAACTGAATTCTTCGGCTGCCTTTAATGTTATGCTTATCTCTGTTTGTTTGCGTCTCTTTAAAAAATGTATTTGCATAATCTTTAATTTTTCTCAATTTTATGTCATGAGTTTTATTTAGGCTCTTGCTATCCACTGTGTGGTCTTCAAACCAGAGGCATTGGTATCACCTGCAAGCTTATTAGAACTGTAGAATCAAAGACCCTACCCAAGACCTGCTGAAACAAAATCTGCATTTTACCAAGATTCCCAAGTGATCCTAATGCACACTAATGTTTGAGAGATTGCTCAAACTTTGTTGCACATTGGAATAACTTGGGGGATATTTAAATAATTCTAATGCCTGAGATTGTGATTTAATCAATATGGTATAGAGCCTAGACACGAGAGTTATTTTAAAATGCAGCAAGTGTGGTAACCACTGACCTAGAACTTCTCATTTATTTCTGATATTATGTATGTCACCTCTTTTTGTTATTTTTCTCAATTTGTTTAATTTGTCATCCATCACTTCCATTCTTTCTTCCTCTGTACACACCCAACAAACTGGATATTGCCTTGTATTTGTTTTCTAATCTGAGAGTGAGTATTAAGAGGATGAAGATGGAAGGGAAGGAGGGGTAGGTATGAATGGTGAAACTGGGTTCAGCTCTTTTTTCTTAGATCCATTTAAATCTCCAACTTTACCAGCTAGGGATGCATCCCAATTCTTATGTATCTCATCTTTGAAAATGACAGCTACTTAATGACCATTTCATTGGAATGCTGGGAGTTTTCACTCTTAAGGATTATTCCTGTACTGATATCAGGACCACCAATACACCTTCTAGACCTGCTTCTTGCTATATTGTAGGAAGCTGTTGAATTATTCTTAAAATTTGTTGACTTACCTTCTTTTCTTAGTACTACTTTGGTGGGTTGATAGTGGAATTAGGAGTTTATATTAAGCCATTTCATAACAGCATATTTAGTTTCATTTTTTAATAGTTATAACTCAAGTTTGTCTACTACTCAATTCTTTTACTGTTGGTGAATTATTACTTTTTTTCCCTTCAGATTATTAGACAGTTTATTACAGAGGCCCTGCTTAATTTTGCCATTAATCTAGATGTTACATGGCTATTCATACAATCTAAATTTGCATTTGTATTTAAGGAAATATACTCGGCATATTTGACATACATTAGAATATAAACTACAGTCTCTTGCCAGAATTTCTTTAAATCACAACCATTTTATATTTTATTTAAAATTTTTTCTTTATTATGCTTTTATTATCTATGCTTTAATTTAAAATCAGTGTTAGTTTATGCAAGCAATATAGGCCTATTGCTCAATTTTATAATTGCAAATATTGTGAAACTGTATGTATGCACTATGATATATATATATATATATATATATATATATATAATTAATCTTTTAAAAAGAATACCTGCATATTCAGGAGTGTTCTTATTAATACTATTGTCAATGCAACAGGTGAGATATTTCTAAGAATAAATAAATCTGATTTAGAATTTAGATAACAATGTGCTCATTATTGAAAAAAAATTACCGTAACAAAAGTAGAACTCAATTTAAGGTAAAAGAGTTAAACACACTTATTCTTAAAATAAACAAAATTAATCTTATTATGGATTAAGTTCATATATACAATAAGTTAAATTGTTTTACTGTACATTAATTAAAGAGTAAAGTTTTATTTTTAATCTCATTTCCCCTGTTTTTTAATTATATAAAAGCAGTATTTTATTGAGTTATTTTCAGCTTTCAGTAATGTTTTTTTTGTGGGTTTTTTTTTTTTTTAGGTTAACAAGGGTCTACAAAGAGAATATCTAATGTGTAAAGATTCCATAATGTGTCAAAGGTAATTGACAATATTTATGGACATAGATGACACTGAATTCTGAGTTACCTCACTAATTTCATGCTTTGCCAAATAAAACACCTTATTTTTAATGATATTGAGCAAGAGCAGTAAATTAAATACATTTTTATTAAGTAAAGGCTCTTATTGTCTTTAAAATTGTCCAAAGATATACGAAATCTGAATAGTTCACATATACATTGTAATTTACTTATTTTATTTTGACCATCATAAGCCACTTGAAATTTATTTGAATCTATGAATCAATTTCAGGCAAATTAACATCATAAGAATATTGAGTCTTCTAATCCTAAAACATGGTATAACTTTATTTCTTTAGGTCTTTATCTCAAAAATGTTTCATAGTTTACAAAGTAGAGATTTGGAATATATTTCATTGAATTTATTCCTAAGTATTTGATTTTGTTGATACTGCTATCAGTGCTATTTAAATTTTTTTAAAGATTTATTTTATTGTTTTTTGACAGAAACAGAGAGAGACAGAGAGAAGGGGGCGGGCCCAGAGCAGTTTCCATGGTTGCACTTCATCAGTTTTGGACATGGTTTCATTCCACACAGGTGGTTGGGGCCATGCAGGTGGGAACTGGGCTGGGGACCTCCTGTGTGGAAGGCACACCCCCTCAAGCCAGGGGCCAAACTGGAGGGGGGGGAAGAACCAAACTGGGGGCATCCTGCATGGGAAGCACACCCCAGTTCAGCATATGGGTCCACACAGGCCAGGGCCAGGGCCAGGATTCATTCAATCCTTGTTCCCCTGGGCTGCAAAGCTAGTGCTTAACCCTCTGAGCCATCCTGGCTTCCCCTAACAATGTTTATTTTATAGTTATTTTTGCTGTTGTATAAAAGAATAATTAATATTTGTATATTGACCCTCTGTCTATGATCTGGCTAAATTTACTTACTAGTGCTGGTAATTTTTTGTATATTAGGATTTTTTATATAAACAATTATACCATTTGAAAATTGAAAGTTTTATCTTCTTCATTGCAATCTTTACACTTTTTATTTCTTTTCTTTCCTTATTGCACTGAGTCCTAAAGTACAGATTTCAACACATGGTGAAAGATGGTATCCTTGCTTTTTTCCAAATCTTAGAGGAAAAGATTTCAATATTTCACCATTAAGTGTGATGTGAACACTAATAAACTCGCCACTGAAACTCAGTGGTTACCTTTTTAGTATATTTGCTTAACCATAAACTACTGAACAACCCATCCCTCTATGGATGAATTAAACCATTTATTTTTTTAAATATGTATTTCAAAGTATAATAAGTTGCAGCTATCCATTCACCTCACCTCTAAATAACTCAACATGCATATATTATTAACTCTGATTCATTGCTTATTTATATTCCTCTTTTTTTCTCTTGAGGTAAAATTTATATTTAAAAAAATGCACAAATCTGAGTTGAGTTGTATCATTTCATTATTATATTATTATTATTATTATTACCAACAATGTAGCCCAACTCCTGTATAACCTGTGTAACCCAGCTCCTATTGTGGAAAAGAAAATGCATTTGATGACTAAGGAGATGATTTTATTCAGGTTACTATACTAGGGAAAAGATTAATTAATGCAGAACATCTCAAAGAAAAGGTTGTGGGCCTAGGGTTTTACAGAACTAGGTAAACAAGGGAATCATACACAAGTGTTATGGGAGTCATGAGGAAGAACAGAGATGGATTTTACCTGGGAGTATAAGAGGGCAGGGTGGTCATTGGCAGTAAGCTGTTGCCAGGTAAAAGAAGGATGGGGGCATTCTTAATCATGTTTGTTTTGGTGAAGCACAGGGCTAAAGTAAAATTCAGCATTGTTAGTCTTCATTTTTGTTTAAGAATGTTATGAGTTGCTGTCCAACTCAGAGAAGATAATAAGCATTCTGAGTGGGGCAAAGAAAGGTTTAAGAAATAGTCCTTCCAGGACTCTTGTTGCCGTCATTTCTGTGCAATAAGTTAGACAACCTTTGGAGAGTTAGTGCCAAAGGTCAGTTTTAGAATCCTAGAGATTAGGTATTTTAAAAGAAGGATGGCTAAAATTAAAAAGAAAACATATTAATATAAAATGTTGTATTAAAGTTAGGAACCAGAAATAGATGCTTGAGGGTCATCAATCCAGTAGATTCTGAGAGGTGGTTGGAGGAAAATCTTTTGTTGTACAGTACTACTCATTGAGTTTCTTGAAGCTCTCAAGATGGGTTGCTTATGGTTTTGGTGATGTTAGCCACATTCTCATATAGAAACATGTTGAGTTAAGTACTTTGTCAGACTTCCTTTTCAAGAATTTTGGCTCATGCATGACCTTTTATAATGGTGAGTCTTTTGGAGCTTATGCCAAGTTGCCCACTGGGCTTCATAAGATCTTGAGTAAAAGAGCCAGCTATGAGGCAGTCTAGAACCCAATAAAGGATCTGGGCAGTTTGATTTTAGGTGACAGTGATGCCAAGTTAGGCAGGAGGAAGAAAAACTGAAATATTTGTTTGGAGGGCTATAGCCAGGTATTGAAGAAACTGGAAGCGTTGGACCTTTGGTAAGGATCGTTAACTTGTACAAGTAGTAAAACCCAGTGCAATCAACATTTAAGTACCAGCACTGTTTTTTGTTTGTTTGTTTCCACAGTTAGAGAGGAAATCAGTTAAATCTCTACAAGGTGGACAGAGCTTGAACATCTATTCATTTGTTACCTACAACTTACAGAGTTAACAAAATAGCTCAGAAATTGAACAGGGCTAGACTCTGGGTAACCACAAGAGTGTGCTATAGATGAGGAATAGTTTTCTATTGAAACACAACTCTTCTCTATAGTCATCCTTCTGATCAAAAATAATCTCAAAAAATTATTCTTGATCACTAAGTAAAGTGGTAAAATGAGATTTTGTCTGATTATTTACATAGATGTAGCAAGAATGGTAATTTACCCTGTAGAGTTAAATTTGCTCTGCTGAAAATTTTTATAAGCAATCCCAGATTGGACTTCTAAAAGCCTCTTAAAAATAGAAAGCCAAGCCAAGAATTGGCCACTTGACTTTCACCTATAATAATGCCTTTATATTTATGTGAATTTCTCTTTTCTCAAGGTCCCCAGAATATCCTAAGAATACCGAGCCTGCCAAAATATGACCTTTCTTACTCTCTCTGTGAGGTTGGGAGCCTTTTAAGCTTATTCTTATTTTTGCCATTGTTTATTCACTAGTTTGTAGAAGCACCATTTGCTGAGAATTCTGTAGTGAATTCTAAGGAAATATGTGCCCTTAGTTTCACACTTCATTTGCCATTTTAATGCCTCAAGAGTGAGCTAACCCTTCTGAAGTGGGAACCCTCTTTTGTCCTGCCTTAAAAAATAGGCCTACAGAAGTCTTTAGTACTTACAGTGCCCAAGCCTGTTACCCAGACAACATCTACCCTTTTTTCCCGTAATATTAATTTTAACACAGATTTCCTGGGTCTGGGTACTTACAATTTATGTTAAGAGGACTGGAGAAAGAATGGATATCAATAGTCTGTACTGTCAATGTTAAGTAAAAGCCTTCTAAAGTGGTAATTATTATATAGAGGGCAAAAACCCTTACTTAAATGAATTGATAACACTGAATCAAGATAGGTGATTTTTTATTTATTCATTTGTAGACTTTAACCAGAATTCTGTCCATAGCCAGAAAATATATTACTCCCCACATAAAAAAATTATACTGTTATACTTCCAAAGCACTTAGCAACCTTTTATATGTTATTCAGAAGTAAATTAGTGAATGTTATTTTTTCTAATCATAGTTGCAATCATGATGTATTAACAAGGAAAACTAATGAATAGCAAAATCTTTGAGTGAAATAACTGTTTCAGTCAGCTCTGGTTTAGCATATCATGGCAGAATTTTATTAAATTCTCAGAGAGAACTACTGATTACTTAAAATGTAATAATTGTTAGTGGAAAAGAAGTGATATGCATATTGAGGGGGAAGGAGGAACTTCTGTGAGTGGCTTTTCTACCTGCTGTTTTTCTCACAGTCAGGGAATCACTTTGGTATGGGAGGCAGGGAGGATGAAATGCACTGACCCCTTTGTGGAGCTGGGGATATGGACCCAAAGCCTTCCCAGAAACACAGCCCACGCTGAGCAGCCCACAAAGCCCCTTTTATTGCTGTGTGGGCAACTCCGTTTGCATCTCATTGAAAATGTTGTCTGGTACACCAACATAAGCAATTAAAAAATAAAAGAGAAAAAACATCCGCCTGCTTGTTTAAGATGCTCAGCAAAAGAAGGGAAGCTAGAGATTTAAGTGAAAAGGGGAAGGTTTGTAGTATCAAACTTCATCCTCATCCTCCCACCCCCACTGAAACTTGCCTGTATAGCTAGTTTTAAAAAAGACTTTGAAAGAAGAGGAAAGGAATGCTCTAAACAAAGCTTTCATGTCTGTCAAAATGTGGGTTCATTAACCTGTATATAAAGAAATTAAATTATGGTTCACTTGCTGTCATGTTTATTTCAAAATAAATGGAATACAATGTATTTAATTTCTCAGGATGTTCCTCTGGGGTGTGTGTTCTATTTATGAGGTCAATAAATACATTCTACCAGATCTGGGTTGATAGAGAAATAGAAACATAGAGCTAATTAAGATAAATTAGAAAGGAATCAGAGAATTTGTACAGGAGGGTAGGATGTGAGAAAAAAGAAGTGGGGTGAGAAATTAGGGGATGGGACAACTGTGGGGAGTTTAGAAGTTGTATGTGACGCATGGGAGGAAGGAAACGTATCAGAGAAGTGGCCCGCATTCCCTGCCTGCTCTCTTCCACCTCTGCCTCCCAGCTCTGCACAACTGAGTTCCTGACATCCTGTCACCT